>JBBMJY010000004.1:17817070-17892996 GCA_037833715.1 Toxotes lorentzi | reverse complement strand
GCTAAACTGCATTTCGTTACCCTGTCCTTGTACATGTGTAATGACAATAAAGTTGAATCTAATCTAATCTAATCTAAGAATAAGCTGATGAGAGAACAGAAAATAAGAGTGAGACATTTTCTCATAGTTTTGTAGGCAAGGCAATAAAAACCTTGTCATTATCACTATACATCAGAGCCCTCTGCTCAGCACACAGAGCAATGTCTGTCTATGTCGGAGCTTCTCTGTGCCAGCAGCTTCTTGACTCCTCTGCCCTGCCGTCTGCCTGGTCATACATATCAGTCTCAGATTGGCCCAGATGACCCCTCAAGGGAAAGAAAGGTAAGCCTTCCTACCACTTCCACCACTGTCTGTTCTTCGTCGGCTGTTCGCTCAGCTGCTCTTCACATTTCTCAGCCTACAAGTATTATTTTTGAACGATATGATCCAATAAATCTCCTTCCTCGCTCCCCAATGATCCCGTGTTCACAACAACAGCTTTTTTTCTGACTTCTTTTCAGAGGGTGAATGTGTTTCCCTGCGAAAAAAAGAGACAGAACACACACGGAGGCAGCAAAGTGGATGGTCAGGCCATGTTGCTAGTCTGAAATGGATTGGAAGGATGTCTGGCTACCACTATATGAATAAAATGACCTTTAAAGTGCACTTTATCACTCTCTTGACAATCCATGTTCAGTTCACAGAGAAAGAGCAGCAAAGTTTGAGCCTGTTCTTATATAGAGTTGACAATATGCATGTTGTAAGTGAATAGCAGTTATCACCTCAAGCAAATACTGTGCAGTAAGTTAAACTTCTCACATTTTCCACAGAGGTGAGGACAAATACAACCACAGTACATCCAAATCTGTTTTAACTGCTTTTTTCCCGAAAGGAAAAAAAAAAATAATTAAAGTTGCAGCAGGAAAAGTTGGAAGTTGGCAACCTTAGATGACAGCCACAGGTAACATGACATCCCAACACGCAGCATGTGGATGTTTAGTTGGCAATGGCATCTCTATTATCTCAACCTGTACCTTGTTCGTAAGGTTAATCCGTTTGAAGAGTATATGCCTCATAACCAAAAAAGAAAGTTAAAACTATATATTTTGAATCTCTGATTTAATTCACAAAATTCCCATGAGTACATTTCTACTTGAGCTAATTGGTTTAAACATACCTGAGGTGACATTTTAATCAGAAATATGCAGGAATTTATCCACAGATGTGACAAGCCCTTAAGATTTGACCGTCTTAATTTACCTGTAAGTTAGTACTCAAATCCAGCCAACTAAAACAAGGACATGCACATCTGAAGAAGCAGTAGATCAAGTAAAAAAAAAAAACAAAAAACATGCTAATGCTGCAAATTCTCTTGGAGATGGTAAAATTGAACAGGCCACTGGGCTAAAATGTGTACTGCATTTTAAGCACCGTAAAACCTTCAATTTTAATTAATTGTTCGGGGATACCAAAATTAACTTTCGGTAGGGGACAGGATGCAAAGCACTGTCGGTGGCATCAAAGTCAGACACTTTTTACATCCAACCACCCAAGCTCCTTGGGATTTTGCATTGCTGTAACACTGTTACGCTGCACCCTCTTTTACCTCTACCAAGAACAATAATGCAGTGGGCTGCTTTGATGGGGGAGAGGTAGCCTGTCAAGAAAAAGTAAACACTGGTTTGGTTATACACTGGTTTGAACAAACAGCTGATGCTGTTATTTTTTCCAACTTTAAAGAGTAACAACACCAAAAAGTTTCAAATCTTTTACGCCTCTGATCACCCTCCGCATCATGCATACTCCATCACCTCTATCACTGACTGCTACATAACTGCAACTCTTTAGCCATGGGAGGTCAGCAAGTATTTTTAAGCTGGCGTTAAGTTACTCTTTAACTAGAGCTACAGAGTCAGACACACTCATCGGAGGAAAAGTGTGTAGGAACCGGTTGCTGAATATTTCAGTAAATATGATTCAGATGTAGGTCGGCTTCTGCTTTGAAACCAGCTTTGCAAAGAAGCTCTTCCTTTAGCTGCCTCCCTCAGGTCTCTCTCTTTGCCTCCGTCGTTTCTCTTTAGATGCACTGTCACAGAGTGTTTACACTGTAAACAATATGCAACAACCAAAGATGAGGCTTCATTCATGAATTACATTAATCTTAAGTGAGCACAGCCAGTGATTGTTGTGCTACAGTGTTAAGCAACTAGCTCCAAGATATCTAATGCAACATGATGAAATCAGTATCAAACAGTTTCCACAGTAGAAGCACAAATAATTCTCAGTAGCTTTCATGTAGTAAACGCTAAAAAAAAAAACAAACCCCAAATATTAATACACATTGCAAGAATAATAAAAGTATTTTTTGCCTAAATTGCTGCCATGGCTTTTAGGAAGTTGCTGCTTTCTCCTTTATTAAAGTTTTAATTTTTCCATTTGTGCATTTTTATGCAATTTCTATTTCTGGAAAAAGCTGGCCATTTGATTTATTTTACTTTCACTTTCATACTTACAAGGGTTTAAAGCTAACACAAGATACTGACCGCAAAAACAAACACAGCCCTCATGCTGTGCGCTCCACACTAATTAACTGGGAACCAATTAAGGAGCTGCCATGCAATATAACCTTAGTTTCAGGCAAACATACAAACCAACCGTAACTGCTGAGTGAATCGCCTCCATAATGATAGGGAACAACTTAAATCATGTTCAGTCAGGCACTAAAAGAGAAAGAAGCTGTAGAAGGGAAAAGTGCAGTTGAGTTTCTCCTCGACTGAAGCAGTAAAATAAATGAATAACGATGATAAAGACACATGCGTCAGTGCTTATTAGACGGGGGAATATCTCGCATTTATATTAATAACGGCAGCAGAAGCAGCAATGGCAACAACAACAATAACAATATTGTTTCATTAATATTAACTTTGTGTAACTACAGGTGTGACTCCTCAGTAAAGATACACTTGTTTTAATCCAGTGCCCATATTGAATGTCATATGTGTGTTTTAATTACAAAAAGGTTCAATATTTGTACACAGTTTTATACATTCTTTATTATGCAAATAACTGCTCTGTTTCTGCCCTTGCATGCAGATAATTTGCATATCAAACAATCAATAGTTGTGTTCAGTTGATGGGGACAAAGGGTCACTTTTGTGCCCCTTATGCTGTCATGCTCAGAGAGAGTGGCCTTGCTGGAACTAAGTTATTAAAGTCATTCATCTTATGTGCTGCTTGTGCTAATGTTTATCTTACTGATCCCACATTCATCTAAATACCAGTTAATGCTAGTGCGGGTGTATGTGTGCACCTGTGTATGTGTGTATATTTGAACAGCTGGGATAAACTGTTTGCATATGTGCAAATTATGCCTCAGTAAAATGTAGTAATACATATAGTACATTATTTAAAATAATATGTGAGTGATGGGAAATAGAGACTTTTTGGCATACACTCATTTGTTTTCAGGTCTCTATATTTACACAATTACTATAATTGAATGATTAACTGACAGATCTAAGAGGATACAACTTAAGAAAGAAAAAAAGCAAGGGTAGTACATGGTGTGAGCATTAGACTGGGAGTTACATTCAGCAGACAGATGGTTCAAGGTATCATGTGATGACCGGAAAGCGTGACTCCATTACACGAGGGCATGCAGAGTTGGAGATACATCAGAGGCCCCGTTCAGACCATTAACATGCGTCTTGGGTGATCCGATCACAAGTGGACAGCTCTAAGCGCGCCGGTTCATCTGTGGCATTAAAATGCGTCCCCACATGTGTCTCGAGTGACCACTTGTGATCAGATCTCACTTCCCCTGCTCTGTATGCAAATAAGCAGGTACATCAATGCCGTTTGCAAAGACCAGATGCTTTGTTGTTTTTAACCACAGGCAGCAATTCCTGTGCTTAGTCCACCGCAAAGAAAGAAGAAGAAGAAATCAGGACAACTCAGACTGAGTCTATTTGTTAGCATGTTCCAACAAATAGAACTAAATTGCCCAAGATGTTTTTTAAATTTTCAGATGTCACGGCCAAAACCAGCTTACACGATTTGTACAACTTGTATTTTTTGTATTAGTACAAATGAGCATGTCCATGTGATCGGATCATAATGCGTACATTCACACCTGTACTTAGAGCTGTCTGCCTACGATCTGAAGAGGTCTGAACAGGGCCAGAGAAAAGGTCTGAAAATATAATTTTCCAGTTTTGAGGTCTGAATTATGCTATCGTTACCATATCAAAATATGTCTTTTTGTTACAGCAGACATGATAAATTGCTCCCCTGTCTGAAAGCTATTTGATTTCAAAGCACAATGAGGAGTCTGTCTTCCAAATAATGTCCATTGCATAATTACTGCTGCCAGTACATTTGGCTGTTTTGTGTTCAGGCACATGCTTTGGGGCCAGTCTTGGTTTGGCTAATGCAGGCCTCACGCTGCAAGAGAGACTCAGCTTATGGACAACATTGGTGGAATTATAATACAATGTTGTGATGTGATAAAAAGCTTGTAAGGTGAAGGGAGCTGTAGCTGTAGAGTTCATTCCACACTCAGGAACCCCAACAAACCCTGAGGAACTGTCTCGCAAAATGTTTTTCCTCCATGACGCTGGATGAAATTCCAGCGCATGAACCATTTAACTCTGCCTTGTTTTCATCCTGTTTCTTTCTTTCCTTGTATGTAAGATGGGAAGTAGAGGAACAGATTTCACAAATGTATGCAGTGTCAGCCCTCAAACTATATTTACAGTAATATCAATAAAAAGCTATAATCAATAAGCTCTTCTTGGATGGAGTGGTTGTATGTCTGACCAGGTAATTGTTGCCCAAACATATTCAGACATCACAGGACAGGACTGACAGGCTAATGGCTCAACATAAGCCTCATGCAACTTGTAGCACTATGTTTTAAAAAATAAATAGGTTGCTAGATAGCAAAGATAATCTGGCTGCAACGAGAATATTACATAATACATATAAAACCTAAATCATTCATATAGTGTATGGTATCAGTGTGACAGAACTGTTACACATGACTAAAAAAAGGAGAACTTTCACTTGAAGCTTCAGCTAAAAGTATAATTTGCAATTTAATGTATACCCTACAATCTTTGCTCTGTAGAATGACAGACCGGCTCTGTCACGAATAGCATGAAAAAAAAAAAAAACCAAACAAACTCCAAAGATGGAATAAAAACTCTTCAGTGTTCCTGCTACATAGTGCATGTGATGTCTTTAGTCAGGCATTCTGAATGTGCTATGAGCCAGAATCCATGTCAAACTCTCTCAGAAAAAGGTGCTGCCAAATCATTTTCTCATGATTTGTCAAGACAACACAATTTGGGAGAAATTTCGCTTGATATGAGAGCACCAGCTTACCAGTGCAGCATCTTACATAAGAACACTTGAGCCAATAAAGACACACACACACAAAAAAAATGCCAGAATAAATCATTAAAAGATCTTAAAGGCAAAGAATTTTTGAAATCAAAACTCAGTGGGAGAAGCAACTCTGGGGGCTCTCTTGTGCATTTTCAGAGCTGGCATGCATTGAATTTGAATAATGGAAGTCATAAAAAACTGAATAACGTGCCTTTCTGTAACTCCTTACGTTCCAGGATATGTTTTGGAAACCACTTCTGCAAAAACTTATATATCAAGAATCAAGAATCACGAGTCTTTATTGTTATTATGTGAGCATAATGAAATTTTGCAGAGTGTAAAAAAAGAACACTTATGAAAAATATAAACACAAAGTAAAGTACAGTATTCTTTAAGGAGTCATGAACTATATTTTATTAAAGTTATATAGAAAACTTTTGAGAGTGTGTTCTGTAGGTTATCCAGAGTGCCTCTGAAGAAAGAAACATTTTTTAAAATGTTATTTTTCCAATACTGTGACTACAAAATAAATAAATAAAATAAAATAAAAAACTTTCACTTCCATTGTTTTTGTCTTGAATCGAATGTGAACATTATAAAAGAGAGAGGGGAGTTCTCAGGATCTCAAGATAATGAGAAAACATCTGTGAAATCAAGCAGTTATCGATCAAGGCAATCACCAAAGAAACGTCAAAAGTTTCAAGGACTTGCTGGTGGAAAGTTAAAGATCATTCAAGGCACACTGGCATGCACAGACCAGTAAGGAAGCTCAAGTTTATCTCTAGCTCTCTCCAACATCTCCACACTCAGAGATGGAGGACTGGGCTGAGATAATATCAGAGAGCCAGAGTAGCTCTTTTTCAACCGCCAGGCAGATGAAATGAGCAGCTGGTGATACAATGGTTGTCCACTGTATTCAATGTTAATGGGGAGAGTGAAAAATAAAATACAATCTGCATATGACTATTCTCCCAAAAATCCATAAACAGTCATTTTTCTTCCAAAACACCAAAACAGGTTGCTTGCCATTGTCTTCCAAAATGACAAATGAGACCTTTTCAAAATGGTTCACATGAGTGTTCACTCTGATCTGTCACCTCTGTGGTTAAGGTCCGGATAAGCAGAAGTAGCTAAAAGTACCTGGAGGTTAGGTGAAGATCTAGTAATGATTAAGACTGGGAGATTGCACTTTGTTGATCCTCTCAAAACAATGTCAAGCTACTCCCACATTGCTTCTTAGAGAGGGCTGTAATCATAGGTCTTTTTTTTTTTTTTTGGTTTTTGATGTGCAATTGTTGTTGGGATTGTAAAACCTGATCCTAATATTGAAACAGTGGATTTCTGACAAAATAGCAACACACTGTTGTCAGGACCTTTTCTGACTTTATTCAAAACTGGACCATGTGAAATTCATGCTTTATCAGTAAAACTGAACCAAACAGTTGATTATCACAATGAATATCAATGAATATCTGGACCAAATTTTGTGAAAACTTGTCAAGGAAATGCCAAAGTGAGTAGGGTTCATCCTCACAGGACTTTGAATATATGAGAATATCTATATTAATCTATTCTTGTAGATTAATATAGATATGGTCAGTCTGGACCAAAGTGGCTGACAGACCAATCAACGCTGTCATCTCCAAGCTAGTAATGTAGCTAAAAACTTTAACTGCTTTAGCACCACTTGTACTGGGAGAAGACTGGTTTCTGTTCAGGGACCTTGTCCCACAGTGCATGTACCAGAGAACTATGTACTGTCCTGGATGTTCTTAGCTGAAAATCCAGAAGACCAGACAGCCCAGCCGGAGGAGGGCGAATGTTTTCATGGCTGTTGGTGTAAGCTCCTTATCGTGTCTATCTACAGAAGCTTGGCACTGGTTTATTATTTCAGTTTATCTTGAGGGAAAGTTTCAAAACTCCTGTTGTCACAACTTTCCTCTCTGTGCTGGTGTCAGCAACATAGTCCAATGAAAAATAACAGGTCATGGCCAAACTCACAGCAGCATAGTGAGTTATTGTACCTTTCGTTGGCAACAGTGGGCAACTGCAGTGCAAATACTGCCAGTCAGCTCTGCCTGTTGGTTCCCCCAGCAGTTCAGTCCTCATCAGCTTGGCTAAACGTGATGATGTTGCTGCTGGCCCGGCATGCCGCTCGCCAGCTAGGCTATCAGCTGTCCAAATGTGGGCTGCAGCACCATCAGTGGCATCCTTCTTCTTCTTCTTCTGCCTCTCTGCGTTGCATTTCCTCAGCAGATCAGTCTGACTCATAGAAAGCCTGTTTGACTCAGACAACATAAAATTTGAAGTACTCTCTAGTGAGAGGGGAACAGGCAGAACCCTGCCTACTGTTCTGCTGCCATTCACTGATGCCACTGGATAATAGCAGTGAAATAGATGGTTACACAAAAGAAATACAGTGGTAAGTTTCATGAATGGGAGCCACCCAGGTTTTTCTGGGGACCACATACAGAGAGTCTGACTTTCTCTAACCTTAACCAAAGTCCTTTTGTTGCCTAAACCTACAGGCGCAGACAGGGCTGTGGATGTGTCTGGTGTGACACTTTTGTATGCCCGACATCCAGCCCAACCACCTCCTGGCGACTCCACTGCTGCTAATAAATGTAGAGCTTTATTCATTCCAGAAATATGTTGCCTCTGAACATAATCCAGCCAGTGATTCTATCTCCTACAAAATATATTTGCTGCTGCAGTTTAGTTGCATAAAAACATAATTTCTAGGAGACAGGGTCAAATATTCTCCCCACTGCCAGCAACCTGTTTCACATGCATGTAAAAATATTGATTACAGCTGCTTTGAATTGCAATAAAAAGAGTATATATATACTGTATATAAGTTTAAGAATGAATCAGTTTAAGAATGAAAGGAGAATAATATTGAAACTGAATATATTATTTGAAGAATGTGGCTGGCAAAATAGCTTCTTTTTCATGCTGTGTGGAGCCGTGGTTGCTGTGGCACCTTAAGTAACTGCTTGAAAGTATAATCAATGATGAATTAATCTACCAATCATATCCACATTTTTTTTATCCTTGCTGCTCCAGCTTCTTCAAGCATCAAATTTTTAATGAACGCCATGAATGGTTTATGTACATTTTTTCCAGCCCATTGTCAGTGTCTTTCAAATTTTGTCTTTAATGCATGCCACATTAGTGATGCTACTCTGGCACTGGTTTTCCAGCCTGACTTCAGGTGTGGGTGCACAAGAATCAACACAGCACAGAAATTATGTTCAGGTTTGTCCATATGTTTTAGTGCCAGATTTCCGAGGTCAGATGTGTTTTTCTCTCAGGTCTAATTACACTTCCTGTCTCCACAACATGCAGAGGTGCCACATATAGTATGTGTGTGCCTGGAAGCAGCTGACTGCTTGTTGTTTTCAATAAAGTGTGTTCAAACAGAACAGCACACTCGTGAGCTGCAACTCGTTTTCCGGGTCAGGAGTTGGATGTTTGTCGGAAGAATCACAAGACCTCCCATCCTGAGGTGGGATGGGTGAAATGTTCAATCTGACTCTAAACCAGCTTGCAAATCATTACATTTTGAATGGGTCAACTTGCATTTCTCATCACAGCGATGAGAGAACCCATCTATGGACACTGCGAACAAATACAGTGCACATGTGTTTTGGATCTAGTGTTTTTTAATGCTGTTATGATGATTTCCTTTCTTGGAGGAAACCTGTCTGGCAGCATCTGAAGAGCTTTCTCTTACTCGACAGTCAGGCCTCGTGGGCAGAACTCTTTGCAATATGTTGCTGTCAGAAAGCATGTTTAATATGGGAAAGTAATGTTGACATTATCCTTAAGTTTATAAAATCATCCCCTATTGAGCATTACGAGAATATTATAAGATTATTGTTGTTAATGCACAGACATGTAGACATGCAGGGAGTTTCAGTAAGTCGAGCTGACTAGAAAACGTCTGCGAAGTAAGAGAAGCAAGTTACTGGTCAGATTTTCAGAGGCTACATGGGAAACAGATATATTGCTGCCAACTGTTTATCTTTTGCAAGACCATTAATCCAGCTCAAGCTGCCTCTCAAACCAGATGAAATCTTACCGAATGTCTTGTACAGTGAATAACATATGAGAAACTATTTGTGCGTATCACCAGGCAACAAATGATGCGTGTACTCGGTGAAGTTGTCATCTGTTGGTAAGCTTTTGTTTGAGTGCCGAGATGAACTCAGGTCAGGACAATTCACATTCAAAATGCACTTTGTAGACACTTTGCCTCAGGCAAGCCAAACCCTCCGTACCCCCCACATTTAGAATGCACAACACTGGGCCTTGTCCGTTTTCCCCTCTATTCCTTCACATTAAGAATGCCGTTCTGCTCAGTCTGGCAGTCCATGCTGCCAAGCCGACTGGGCGGTGAGTTTTAACTGCAGATACACCTCAGTCTGTCTCTAAACTCAGAGGGTTTTTATAATAGTTCAAAATCTAGCTAGGAAATCTAAGACAAGCTGCTGCAAAGTGCTAAATTCTTTCAAATTTTAAGAATTGTCATATGTTACCTATATTTTAAGCCCTCCAACCTAAGCTGGGGAGCACAACCTAAGCTCCCTCCTGCACATAAGATTTTAAGGAATCTAACATATATCTGTGATTTGGTAAATTTACATGTCAGACCCACATGATCCTGCGATTCTGCGGCTTACTGGCTTTTCTACTGAGTACAGCAGGCAGGCATTAAGTCTGGTTAGTCCTGGGAGATTGACCTTTGAAGTGCACACTGAACTGTAAAGCAAAGCAGATGATTAAATCAGAAAGCTGTCTTAGCTCATCATTATAACAGTGAACATTGGGAAAATAAAAGTCTAGATTAAAGCTGCACAAAGAAAAAAATGACTATTGACATTATTGATTATGAAACCACCAAAAGAGTGTTTTCTTTTTTCTTTTTTAGGCACCATTGCTTTCATTATGTAAATGTTTGCCTTGTCTTTTCACGTCATAACTTACAGAATTACACCCAGTTGACCTACTGCAGCCTTTGAAGGGCTTTAATTTCTCTGGGCATTCTGTGTTTGATCAGAAAACTTGGCATTTTGGATGCACAGCAATTGAGTACTCAAACTGTCTGTCCCCACTGCCAAGTTATACCCGGGTTGTAAACATGCTCTGAATGTGAGTTTTGAAACAGATGAACAGAAACCAAAGGACATGCAGCCCCCGAGGAGAGAAAAGCAACTTTGTTCTATTGCATTCTTTTTTTGTCTGTTTACTCACAAATATCACTTTTGCTCATTTGACCTCAGCCTGTATGTAATTTTTAGTGAAATGAATATTTCCTGAGAGCAGTGTGTTAGTGAATTAGAATAACAGCTGTCATGGTCTCAGTCGCTCAGGCTTCTGAACTCATTCATCAAAACTAAAAAAAAAATATATCAAAAGGATAAAGAAAAAGTGTAAAAACTTTCACGAGGTGAAAGTGAGATAAAAATGAATTTATGAAAGAAATATGGTAATTTCCATTTTGAGCCTTGAGCAGCTTCAATTAGAGTTTGAGACTAGACTATGCATGAGTCAAAATCAATACGATTTGATTAAGTATTCAATTCAGTGTATTTGAAATAAATCGTTTTTGATTTATTTCAAATACACTGAATTGAATTCATTGGAAATGCACTGAACTGAAAACTTAAGATGCTCCCTTTACACATGTCTTTAATCAGTGGTTTCTTTTTGGAAGAGACTGATTTACATGCCCATCTCTAATGGGATATATCTAAACAGCTGTACGGTATTTAAAATGACTTCAGGGTTTACCAAAGAGAAAACCAAACACTTTTCATCTCTAAATTTTCTTTGAAGCAAAGCACTCAATGTCATAAATACCGACATGACACAACACAGCATCTGAACATTTTATGCCGCACTAAGGTGTAACACATCAAGGTGTAGCCTTCAGTCTTGACCTGATAGTTAGATGGGAACTATTTTTTCCTAAAAAATAATACGATGATTTCTTTAGCTTTATGACATGACAGCAGTCGTGCTGTAAGAGTTGTCAGTTTAAGCATCACACATGGAAAGTTTCGACCAAAAAACGCGGTCCATCACGGTTAAACTGCAATCTCAACACAAACAACCAAAACTCCCGTATAAATTAAATATAAAATAACTTCCCAGATGCATTCAAAATCGGTATCATACTTTTCACATGTGGCCTCTAAGGCTGTATGTACATTTGCAGTCTTTGTCTACATCTCTGTAGGGTTCCATCCAGGAGTAGCTTAGGAAGCAGCTTCCATCCTGCTTCGCGGTGTCTTACTGCGTCTGCCTGAAATGAATATTCTATTTGTCTGTTTTGTTTGCGGAGTTGTTTGCATGCATACAGCTCTGCACAGTCTTGCGACACCTCTCTGCCTCTCTCATCCTGTTCTCATTTTCTCATCCTAGATTGCCCTTGATTTCTCATGTCTTCTCCATTTCACCTTCCTCCTCTTTTCCATCTCCTTCTTCTCCTTCTCTTGCAGCAAATCCCTTGCTTCTTCCACCTCTTCACCCACTGCTGCCTGAGGGTTTTGAGAAACTGTTACATAATGCACTTCAAATTATCACAATGCATGTATTATGGATATGGGAGGATACAGGAGGCATTACGGGATTTGATAAGGAATAAAGGAATGAAATTACCGATCACTTGCTTTGCAGATTAAATGGGTCAATCTATCACGTTCATGGTTATTGAGATTAAAGAAAACTGTTCTGTCAGTGTGTGTGTGTGTGCATGCATATGTGCAAACTTGTGCTAGTGAATCATCCCCCATCTCAGCACTAAAGCACTGATAACAACTGGGTGATTCTGATGACACATGACAGTAGTTCTTAAATTGTCTCGGCTGTGCCTCTACCCTTTATAAAGCAGCATCACTCTCCTACTTTTCACAGCAAGGGATTTCAGTCCTTTTCCTCTATTATCTAAATGTTTGGCTGTCTTCCTCTATTTTATATCCAGTGTCCTTGCCATTTTTCTGTTTTTGAACTGTTTCCAGCCCGTTCCTTCTGCATCTCTTCCTCTGCTCCTTTCTGTCTAGCTGGTCTCGAGCTCCTCCTGTTTCCTTTATTCAGCTGTCTGTGTTCAAGGGAATTACAGAAGTCATGCTTCACCCAAAAGATACAGGACAGTGTCTAGGCACAGCTCAGGCAGGAGTAGACTCTCAGAGCACTCAAAGCTGCTGAAAACATCCCCAGCAGTCATGTCCAACCTTCACTTCTGCCTAAATACTCACTGAGTAAGACAAAAAATAGTAAAACCAGATGATGAAAGAATTATATGGCAAAGCCTCAGCACATACAGAATATCCCCCAAAGCCCCACAGACACTCTCCTCACATGCATTATAGATCAGTGGCAACTCAGCTCCCCTATGGATTCTACACGGAACTACATGATGAAACCAGACTGAGTGGCCAATATTTGTCACAATGGGATGTATAATGGGATGTCAGATGCAATTTTCATGCACGATTCCAAATGATTCAATATCAAATAAATGGATTAATTCAAATCAAACTAGCAACACAGCCCCTGTGTCTAATCTCTTCCCCTTTTCTTCTTGAGCTACAGCTTAACACTCTTCTATTTCCATTCTGCTT
Source organism: Toxotes lorentzi (assembly GCA_037833715.1). Classification (NCBI taxonomy): domain Eukaryota; kingdom Metazoa; phylum Chordata; class Actinopteri; family Toxotidae; genus Toxotes; species Toxotes lorentzi. The sequence continues at coordinate 17,880,001 of JBBMJY010000004.1, read as the reverse complement.
GCTCTGTGATCTCTCCCTCTCTCTGCCTCCTTTTCTCCATCTCCTCTGTTACACACATAAAAAGGTTCCAATACGGTCGTTGGGTGGATGGTATGAGCCTGCCATGCATCACAAAGCTGAGAAAGCTCCTCAGGATTAAAAAAAAAAAAAAAAAAAAAAAAGTCTGATTGATCCAACAACCTGTTCAGCTGGCTGATCTCCTGTTTTGATTTTAATGAATTAAAATCAAACACCCAAATGCACCCATGGCAAAAAAAACCTTGATCAAGAGCATAAATTATAGTAGAAACCAGAAAGAGCCGAGGATTTCAGGATGCCTTCTGGGTCATAGTGGAAATGAAGGGCAAAACTATGTTTTAAAAGTGATGAGCAGAATATTAAAATCCAAAAATCTAAAGAGCTGAGATGAAATGCTGGATCAGGGGGAGGGGATTTTTTTTATAACTTAACTAAAAATCTACACACTTGCGATACAAGTAATGCAGGAATAACAGGAGTTATACTAGTGTAGAAAATTAGTAAATCCACACACAGCTGCAATATGTATGCAAATATATACAGCACTTATTCAGTTTTTCGTGAAATGTGGTGAGATCTGTGCTAAACCTAAAAATACACAGAGGTCAGCATTGTTATACATTACTGTCGCAAACACATACTAATTTTAAATTAACAAAGTTTATGTTCTAAAAAGAATTATACAACGTGTTCAAAACGCTACAGAGACATCTGAGGAAATTACCAAATGGCTTCCCAAGATAAAACTGTTCTCACCTTGGATGACCCTGGACATTAGCCGGTCCATTTAGCCGGCTCGTCTCACCTGACTGACACGACACGTCCTTACATCTCCATAAACACTGGAGCAAACGGGTTACTTTCTAAATGATTACTCTCTCCCACATCAAAAATATGAAAAGTTAATTTAGTGACATAATAACAGCTGTAGGGCAGAAAATTACAACCGTTCAGAGTCTGGCATGGATTCTCTGCTATCGCTATTGGTTGATGCAAGATGCATGCTGGGATACTTTTCTACTCTGCGTCTGTGTACAACTCAGTTTCTTAAGTGTACTTGAGCAAAATGTGTGGAGCAAGAACAGTTAATGTTCGTTTGTACTGTACCAGGTGTGGACTTTGAAGTGGAACAGTACTTGGACTGTGACTGATGATATTTCACAAGTTCAGAGGAACACGGGTACAGACAAGAGCTCTGACTGAGAAAAGGCTTAGGTTTGAGTGTTTCAGGACCATGGAGAGAGACAGATGAAGAGACTGTTTTTTTGTTTTTTTTCTTCAGCACCTTGAATAGAGGCAGCCACTGAATGTGAAACACTGCACTTTTAACGCTGCTAAGGAATATTTTAAGCATTATTTTTGTAGAGGCAGGGAGCTTTAGAGAAAAGTAGCTGGAGAGGGAATGAGACAGAGGGTGGGGGGATATGATGTAAATAAAGTCTCTTTGAAGAGAGTCTCTGTAATGTGTGATCCTGTCTAACTCTCTTTGAAGGTTTGCAACACCTAAGCTCCTTCACAGACAAGACTCAGGGGACAAAACCCTCTGCCCCACACTACTGTACAAGGCACTTTTCGCTTACTCATACACACATTCATGCAAGAAAGCACAATCATATGTGGGCTGATATGTAGATACTGTACTGTATTTTCTTGAATAAGCTTTATGTGTTTTTTCATACAGGCAGACATCATTATGAGTCAAAGCTTTTCTTTTTAAAAGACAAATTTCAGTGGACAAATGGCTCTAATGGTTCATGAATTCACGCATGTACGCGACTGAGTGTCTGTGACGCAAGCGTGCCGATATACAATAGCACATGATGAGAGAGAAAGATCTTTAAATTTAACAGAGATACTTGAAAAGAAAAAGGAGATGAAAATGAAAGGGCAGAGAGGTGTGCAACCTCTCTGAAATCCTATGACCAAAGTACAGTATATCAGAGTTGTGATCCATGTGACTACTATAATGTTTACTACTCAAACCTAAGATCAGCTTTATGGACAGGTGAGAATAAGCAGAGTTAGTCATCACACACCAACCTGGCATCTGATGAAATATTACGGTCCAACACGGCGGCAGTTTACTTTGTTCTCTCTGCCACAGCAGGAACTTCTGCAAAGCTATGACAGCTGTAGTAGGTAAGCATATGCCACCCTCTGCTCCTGCTGTGGCTGTTTATATACTGTTGTTAAGTCGAGTGTTTTCCCGTCCAAACTGTTGAGTTGAGTGGGTTGTTTCAGTCTATAATAGCCCTTCTCCAAGTTAATGACTGTGGGTTTGGCATGGTTTCTGATCTGCTGAGTAGGCTGTTTGACTTGAGAGAGATCAGCTTTAAGGTACGAATGCTCCATGTTTTATATATATATATATATATATATATATATAAACTCTTCCTTGAGATGTATAGGAAAATAAGAAATAGATAAAGAATTGATAACACATTCAAGAATACCTTGAGGAGAAATTAATCAGCCAAATTCTAATTAAGCTGTAAAATTCAAATCTTGTTCTGTTAGTTGGTCTCTGTGGGGCAAACTGTTGGCAGGTGATTAAACCAAAGTTATATCAAGTGTCCCTGTGAAGACAATTGTTCCTGAAATTGTGGCTGAGACTGACAGGTGTTCTAAGTGACCTGGAATGCACATTTGACTTGTGAGCCCTTTGATGGTGTAATGGTCCTAATTCAGCAAAAAAAAAAAAAAAAAAAAAAGCATCATGATCACCCTTTTCTCTAACATCCACACCATAGGCGCTTCCTCTTAAAAGCACAAGAGGTGCTTGAATCAGGCTGCGTGAAAACATGAACGTGTTTTGCCTGAAGGGTAAACGTGATAATAGTTAAGGGTGCGCAATCCCCCCCCCCCAAAAAAAACCCCAAAAAAAACATATCACAGTCTTTATAATACACAATCATGATCCACTGCAGTCTTTCTCCCCCATTTTTGAAATGTACTGTTGAGAATATCCAGACTTAAATCAGCTTCTGGACTCATCTATTTGCCCCATTTAAAACATAATATTGTACAAGAGACACTGTTTTCAGAAAGGTCACATGCATCACTGATCAGCTTTGAACAGCACCGTATCTATAGGTAAATAAAATGGGACCGCCTCAGCCACCTCTTTTTTTGCTGCTTTTATTATTTGCTCTAGTGTATCGGTCAATGATGAGAGCTGTTTATGTTTTCAGACCTTGTGAGATACAGCGGGGTTGAACCAATATGCCGCTTGGCATGTTCCTTTAGATGATTCCTTTTAAGGCGGTTGAATAGATTTGTTGTTGAAGTGCTGATCGCTGCCCGACGAGTTTGCAGATAACTTTGCTTTGAGACACAAAGGACTCAACTACTCATGTCGGGTCCTTTCTTGGCACTCATCACGATATAAAAGCATCAGATCGCCCACTCCTATTCAACTTATCCAATATAATGATTTCAGTAGAATAGTATTGTGTGACAAAAACTGTCACAGTTGTTTGATTTTCACTGGGTCCACGTGGCTATTTGCATTCATTACAGTGTTTCTGATGAGCATACTCCAAGGACTGCACATGTCTTATATTTAAAAAGCTTATAACAAAGTAATGCAGGAGTAAAAGTGAAAAGCAGCGCAGATAAAGATGTTATCTGGTTACAACAGCCATCTTTATTTTTTAAAAAGAAATAATCTCTGTCTTTTTCACTCAAGAAGTGAGAAGGCTTCTGCTTGAATACATTAAATCCTGTGAATGCAGCTATCTTAAGTCTGTCGCTGTGTATGAAGTTTAGTAAGATAATGATTAAAAGGAAGTTTGCAGGCTGCGCTACTAACCAATGAAATCACACTTGACATATTGCTCCCGATTTACAAATTCACTTCTTACTTCTTAACTTTGTGAATTCCACTTCTTACCAGCTTCAATAAATAAGTAACCTTGGTTCAAGGCGATTCAGGTCTATGAATAAGTGGTACCTTACCTAAACCTCAGTTTAAAAAAAAAAAAAAAATCTATGTTCAAGTGCAGAATGTGGGAGTCTTTCTCTGAAGACAGGGTTGCATTCAAACACTAGTGTGTCCGTCTGACTGGAAAAATATCTTCAAATAAAAGACAAAAAAAAAATGTTTTCCCATAAGAACAAGTACAAGGGGAGGTTCATAATATCATTAAATTAAAGGTTATAGTTGTTCTGGATGGTCCTCAAGGTACTTTACCCGTCTACTAATAAGGAAGAAACATTTCTGGTTGCATCCTACTGGCTGAAAAATAGTTGCTGATTTACAGAAAATGCTAATAAATGCATATTCCCTGCCTTAATTGTTGCTTAATAAGGTACAAAATAGCCAGTCAGCACAGTGTGGCAGACTTTTCTGCATAAGATATCCATCTTGACAAGTTTTCAGTCTCATATCTAATGTTAAGCACTTTTTAAAAATCTGCCATTAGGGCCTGATACTTGTTTCAGGAATAATTAGTTTCAATAATTTTCAGTAAACAAAAAACAAAAGTGTCAGTAGTGTGACAGTAATGAAGAGGGGCAAATTGGGTGGCGAACCAATAACGTTAAAAAGAAAAGTGCAAGATTCAGTAAAATCCTTGAAAGGGGTTCATTTTCATCAGAAAAGAGCTGAATTATATCCCCAAGAGATTCTTTTCCTTTTCTTTCTTTCTTTCTTTCTTTCTTTCTTTTCTTTTTTTTTTTTTTTTTTTTTTAACCTGAAGCGAGGTTTCAGTGAAAGAGTACTTCCATGCTCTATGATCTGGCTTCATGCTTCACTATAGCTGCAGGAGAGCTCCTGGGTAATTTCACACATTCACATCAGAATAGGTTCATCAACACCATAACAGTCAGCGTTTTAAAAGGACTCACCTGCGCTTATTAACCAGCTCTTATACAGCAAGTGTGAGCCAGACTAACTTTGAGTTTTACCAGAAAAGAGCCAAGAGACACCCAGGCTATTATGGCAGAGTTCTCATAGTGCAGGGTTTCAATCAAGCTGTTACTATGGTGTAATATAAAATTTAGAAGACATAACTGGACAGCAGTGAATCAGGTTAAATCGCTGTACCAGGCATCCCCGTGTCCATCAGCAGCCATGTGTCCTGCCAAGATGCCCTTCAGAAAGACATAAAGCCCACAGTGTTTTGGATAATACTGTCAACTAGAAACTATAGCCTTTGCATTTAGGTTGCAAGCAGGCTGACAGAAGTAGGTTGACACCCTAATCCAAAGGAAGGTATTTAGCTGAAACTACATATCATGTGTTATGGTTTCAGCTGAATGCTGTTTTTAATTTAAAGCTACATAAAAGGCACAGTTACTTTGGAGCATTTTTTGTCACTCGGCTCACTGATGAGGCGAAATTAAGGGGCAAAGTGCGCCCAAGGGTTTAGGGGTCACGGCATGAAATGCATACAAGCAGCTTAGAGGAAGAATGTGGAGGGTAAATCAAACCAGATTTAGTCGACCCAGAATTCACCCGAGAACAGATTTCACACACAGCCTTTATTATTATGCAAATTCATAGTAGCCTACCACAGTATTCAAAGTTCTTGCACAGGCAGAAGCTTAAGTGCATAACTTTTCCCTCAAGATATACGTCATTATTATTATTGGTTGTGATCACTGATCATTATCATAGTTAACCGACCTTGTGATTACATAAATTTAAACTACATCATTGCAAGGAATGACAGATCTTACCCGAGTTCCTCAGCTTGCGGTTCCTGAACACCGAGATGATCACCAGCAGATTCCCCAGCACATCCACCACCGTGGTGAAGATCAGGACGCTGGCCAGGATTGCTATGACCCAGGCGGGGCGGGCGCTCCCCTCTGCGGTCAGTGTGCGCTCCAGCTGCCCCAGCCGTGGCTCTGTCCGGTTCTTTATGAGCGTGAATGTGTCCGGCATCACTGGCCCACAGCCCAAAGCTGCTCTCGAGTCCCAACTGTGCTTTATGTCCCCAAGGTACCGCCGGTACCGGTGTGACCTAAATGAAACATGGAGCGCACCTAAGTGCCTTCCCGAGTTCCACAAGAGCGCACGCCAGGTCTGCTACTTAAAGGCGATACGAGTAACTTGATATTGTGTGGTGATCACGTGTGATCTATATAAAGTTACGTGGACTCTTGGCTTCCTTTACATTCGCACAAAAGTCATCCATGCATGTGCCACCCAAGGCGCGGACACGCGGCGGTGCCACACCTCCTTCCTGGCGAGGGAATGCGAATTATTTGTCCTTTAGAAAATGTTTCATGGACGAAGGTACAGACCACTCATATTTTAAGTCTTCATCCTCTTCAAGCGTCCCTGGCTTGATGGTTGGCATCTCTAACTCCTATCAGTCCGCATGCGCCCACGTTGAAAAAAATAAAAAACAGAAGGCTATTACTTTTTAAAATGTCAAACCACCGCACCGTCTCGGGAATCCTCCTTGATTTAATTTGCTATTCTCTAAAAAAAAACGGAGGAACAAATTGTCGTCTTTAACATTTTGTGATGCCCTCGCTTGCGCTGAACTACGACGCAACCACCGCTGTGCGTGGCGAGGCGGCACTGTGGTACATTTCACAGAGGAGCCCTCAGTCAGACTCACAGCAGGATGTGGAGAAATCCACAGAGTGAGGACGGAGACAGACACGCTTTCACAAATAACATTTACACCTCCGACTTGGCTTCATGTGTTCCCCCCTTTTTTCCTTCTATGTTTTGCTATGGCTTTCTCATCCCTTACTACCATGCCGAGGTGTGCGTGCACACAAAGACTTCCCTCGTTTTCCTCTGCCTATTCCCAGCGTGACTTCCCAGAATCTGTCTTTGATCTCAGCACAATGCTCGGAGGTGCTTTAAGTGTACACACAGTGGTGGGTCGGCACGGGAAGTCCAATCAGCACACTGTGACTTATGTGGAGCATTTCTCCCAGATGGGCGAGGGGGCATTTTGAAAGCACAGTAACCAAACACAGTAAAAAACCAGGCTGAAGTTATACACATTTTCTGATTTATTGGGTTTATTAACACACACACACACACACACACACACACACACACACACACACACAAGATGAAAAATTATCATAAAAACAGCTATACTGGAGTCTTTCAACTGCAAACACTATACACTATTGATTGAACCAATATCCTTTAACCCTGTGTGCAGCCCTCCACCAGGGTGCCATTTTTGGACTCCGGACTATGATTCACTTTGTGCACAGTGCAGTCAGAGCAAGTGGAAGTGGCAGTCTAATCCCATTCATCCTCAACATGGGAACTGGTGGCAACGGTGCAGTCAAGCTCTCCATCAGATCCAGTGGATTCATATGTCATCGATAGTGTCAGTGCCAGTGGTGACATATTGAGGCCAGCGCCATTCACTTGTTTAACTCATCACTGCTGGGCGTATGGCTGCAGCGGATGCCCTCGAGCACAGCAGCAGCAACAGATTAGAGCAGCCCGGCGTCCGCCTCAAAGCAGGGTGAGATGTTCCACAGGCCTGATGTGATGACCAGGAGACGGACAGTTGTAGCTGTGAGGTCAGCCACATAGGCTCAGACACACACACACACACACACACACACACACACACTCACAGAGACGCTTTGAATATAAGCAAACTCAATAACAGAGACGGGGACTGAATGAATGCATAACCATCCCGCACATCTAGAAAACCAATGGCATTAACTGTATAAAACACAAAACATACATCTGCTAATCGATATCTGCGAAGCTTTGATAATTCTGTGCTGACTGTGGTGAACACGTTTCACTGACTCCATAGCCATTGTGATTACTGTGTGTGCCCACTCTGAAAGAACCTTCAACGATCTTAACAGTGCTCATTTTAAGGTTGAATCATATTGTTGTGGGAATAAAAGCAGGACTGGGGAAGCAGATGAATGATGTTCTCATAAACCCCTCATATTGCATAAACCCCTCAAAAGCTCATAAATACTGTATGAAATTTGGTGGAAATTGGACTCTAAGCCAAAGAATGAGATTTCGTTGTAATCTGGATTTGCAGTTTCTACCAATTTATGATTATATTTTATAGCTACATTACCGAAACCAAAAAAGGTAGAGGTAAAAGCTATTAATCCCAGCAGTGCATCTGCAGTGAAATAATTTTAATATAAAATGTTAGTGATAGGAATAGTACCTTCAGGTGTAACAGCAGGAATTTCTTGGAGTAGGTTTACGGTCTCTCGCTGCCTTCTGGGTGTGTTTGTCGCACAATCTCATGTGCTATGATATTTATTATATTCAAGTCATCAGATGGACTGTAAAGGTTACTACCACAGGCGTTTCATGCTTACACAGTTCAACAAGGACCCAATAAAAAAAAAAAATCTCACAGTTGTAGCAACTTCAGCAAATCCAGATGCTTATTCTGCTGGGGAGCATAAAAAAACCCCTGATGATCAAAGCACAATATAGAAGCAGACCTCCTTTTTACCAAAATCAGATCTCAGCAATCTCGAGGGTGACAGCGTACCAATTCCTCAGAGCTAAAGCAGATAAGCTGAGCTCTGAGGCCCATGATGCAGCCAAATTTCTCAGCAGCATTTTGATCCATCATTCTGTCTCACCTCTGTTTAAGGCAGCATTTCTTTACAAGATCAGAACAAACTGGGGAGCGTTGTATTAAAGTTCAACAGCCTAACACTGAAGGCTCTTGTCAAATCAACATCTGAGAGCTCAAGCCAAGACTTACAGAAGGTAAAATAAACATAACCTGGATAATGGGTTTCTGGTTTTTTCCTTTATGTTTTGTGTGGTTTGCATAAAGTGGCTGTGAGAAAACATCTTTCCATCCAAAGAAATGTGACACAGCTTCACACAATTACTGTCTTTTAATGTCATGTTGATGTGACATAATCCAATGCCATTGATGGGATTTCATCATATAGGAAAATCCAATAAAGGACATAAAGTATGAGGCTAAATTCCTCGTCTCACACATAGCAGTTTTGCTGGCATATGCTAGAGGATTGCCTTAGTAATAATCTGTTAAAACAGCAGGGGAGGAGGGTGATGGGGTAGGGCTGGTACACAGCTTCCTCTGCTCAGTCACACATGGCTGACGGCAGCTTTCTGATGTGAATTCAGATCGTCATACATGGACGTGACCCCTCACCATTCAATTTTCCCATCCCCCCAACACTGCCTCCTTTTTGCAGCGCAGGCATATTGTGTCTGTGATTGTGCTCATAAGATTAAAGTATACGTGAATAATACATTCGATCAAATTGCTTGAGACACCGACTGCATTTGTAACCATTATGGTCATGTGTGTGTTGACGTGCATGCATGACTGTGTGCCTGCGTGTTTGTATGCATGCATGTGTCTATGTCATCAGAGGCAGATGTTGGGCACATAGATTAGGTCTGGCTGGGTGTGTAATCCTGGTGTTACTGAGAACAGCGTGGATTTATAATCACCCACACAGCTACCCCTCAATAAACAGGAACTGGGGAATGGTAATCTCTCCTACTTTTCCCACTTCTCTACTCATCTCTTGCCTTTCTTGCATGATCTATCCTTCATTCCCCTCCTCCAATGTGTAACATCCTTTCATCTGTCTGTCCATCCCTTCACGTCCCTGCTGGGTCCAATCAGATCTGGAGGAACAGCATTGTGAAAAATGGAGCAGAGAAGAAGGGGGGGGGGGGGGGGGGTCAAAAGAGGTTTTAAGTGGCTTAGCTTACTCTACGGTGTAAATGCCAGATGGTCCAATGAAAAGCCAGCAGAGCTAAAGGGACTGGCAGGTCCTCATCAGTTTCCTCTGATGCTTGATGAATAAACACAACAGTCACTTTGTTTATAACTCACTTTCTCTTTTCCCTCACACACCCTCGTATTTGCCTTTGGTTTGACCCTGTGCCTGTCATTAGGACAGCCAGCATGCTTGAAATACATTAGACAAACAGGATGGTCATCAAAAGAGTGTGCCAGAGAAAGTATGTAAGTTATTGGGACATGTTACATAATCCCTGTCAGAATTATTTAATAAACTGTGATTCTGGATGAATAAATTGCTTGAAGTTTTTGCCTTCCCTCTGACCAGACAGCAGGTTGGTTCCTACCTGTGGTGTGTTGTTTATATTTTTGTTGTTGTTTCTGTGTGTACCACATGTACAGCCAGAGGCAGAAATAATGTTATGTAAGGTGTTGCCGGTAAGGACGCATGTCCTGTGGATAATGACTTCTCTTTTCTCCCTCTGGAGACCTAAAACAAAGGCAGGATTAACATAAAAAAAAATAAATGTATAAAACAAAAAAAATAAATGGGAAGACTCCGAGAAAGCTGAAGTGCCACCTGCACCTTTTAGAGACCTTTCACTCGAGACATCTTTAGCATATTATGCTAATTGATAAAAAAAACTCTTCCCCTGTGTTGCCTTGTTGTGACAGGAGGGTAATGGAGGAAACATAAATTCAGGTGTTGTGATCACGTTGCAGAGCAAAACATGCTGATTATAAAGTCAGCAGTAGAAGTTTTAGAATGTCTCCTGCAGTGGTACGGTTCGTCAAGTTTTATGTGCATTTTACACAGTAATGCGTGGATTTTTCTTGAGCTGAGGAAAATAGATATTCATCTCCCTCGAGTTCTGCCTTGTACCTGTTTGAGTCTTTTGTGGTTCATGGCTCCTGCAAGTAGAGAGAATAGAACTGGAACAAGCGAGCCGACATTTGACTATGAGCTATTTCCATTTCATGCACTGACACAAACTGGCATGCACTAAAACATATATGAAGTGTTTCACTCAAAAACAATGTCCGCTCTTCAAAAAAATGTAACACTGACAAAACGATTTCTATCTTGAAAATACAACTATTGCTACAGTTGTTGGCTCAAAATGTACACAAAGTCATTTTAAATTATGTAATGCCAGAAATGTTTATAAAGAATTTCAAGATTCTTTTTCTTCTCCCAAACTTAAGAAACTCAGGCACACATGCTACCACTGAGTCCTGACTTATCTTGGTACATGCTTACACAATACTTACATATTACACGTTCAGGAGTGGGCGAACACTTATTCTTGTGTCAAACAACTCTGCTCTTCCCTCATGTAGCACTGCATCAAAGAATCATACTGCATTTTGGGAGTGTACAGTACACACACAAACACACTCACACACATATATACTCTTCCTTGCCCTTTAATTGGCCAAAATGTGCTGTATGTGACAAGAGAAAATGAAACACAAACACAATCAAGGGAATGTCTGGTTGCCATGGGAATGCTTTCTGGCAGACAGTCAGCCTGGTGGTGTTTATACGCGGAGGGTTGGATGATAACAAGGACAAAGTTTGTGTAAACTACACAGGGAGGGGGGTAATCAAAAACCGCAAAGGTTCCTCAATGTGTCTCCTTCTTAGTTACTGACAGAGTGAGGGTGCAGCGTAAATGTGGAGCACACTGCCTTCAACCTTTTGTCACCAATCATGAATTAATGACTGGTCACCTTTTGAGGATGTAGAGAAAGTGATTAAGAAATGTCACCTTACTCGCTGGCAGCAGACCTTGTAACATTCAGTAATTAAAGTTGCTTTAATTTGGATTACGTGCAGACAGTGCATGCTGTATTACTCAAACACACACTGAGGCTGTGGAATGTAGTTTTCACTTTCATGTGTGGCTGATGGCTGGTGTATGCAAAAGCATTATCCAATCACAGATATGTGCCTTGACAGATGCACAGTCTGCATAATTTGATTATAGCTATGGGTCAGTATGGAAATAAACTCACCGGCACAAAGAGTTCCACTCAATAAGCCGGATACGTCTATTCAAGGCGGCAAAGAAATCCTTTCCTGAGGTAAACAAAAAGGCATTATGAGAAGATTACGCTGAAACCTGTTCAACTGCTGACAGTGTATACAGCCAAAGCAATCTAAACCACGATCATAACACCCTCTTCAGATGAGCTGAACTGATTTCAAAATAAACTTTATTGTTTGACGGATCATACAATATATGCACTTGACATTCCAGAAGACATTCTTATAGCTTCGTGTCTTCCCGGGACATCGATGACTTTAAGCTCTGCTAAATGAATCTGCCAGATTCCAGTCAGGAGGGAAAGAAAAACATATAAGAGGCGTGACAAGACTGACTCGATAGGATTAAATATTTTATGGGGATTATTTATCTCATGTAGTCTGCATTGAGATAAACCTCACCTGCAACGGCACACCAGGTACATATCCACCCTTAAGACAAATGCAATTTTCTTTCCAATAAAGCATGGATCCGCTTGACTGGAGCATGTTCTTCGAGTCTGAGTAAGGTGCAGCCACTCAAACATACTGTACATAAACTTTGTGCTTCGGCGTGTCAGCTGCCTTAAATCCGGTAGACTTGAAAGGTACTTTGCAACATGATTCAACTGCAATAGACAGCAATGCAATGAAGTATTAAAACATGACAGCAAAGGTGTCTCACTTGTTATCAGTGCTGATTCACAGCACTGGGGTTCTGGGTCTAAAATTTCAGCCTTTGGAAGCTTCTATTCTGTTCTGAGTTTGCATGTTCTCACAGTACTCCTGTGGGTTTCCTTCGGGTGCACCGGCTCCCCTCCACAGTCCACAGACATGCAGGCCAGGTGAACTGGAAACTGCAAAGTGCCTATAGGTGTGAATGTGTTTGTCCATGTGCTAGTCTGACCTGTCCGGGATGTTTCTCCGTATGTTGTCCGATGCAAGCTGGGACATGCTTTAGGAGCCCCCCTCACAGAATAGACCTGAATTGGAATGAATGAAGAGGATGAAAGGATGCATGGATAGTGTACTGTGGGGCATGGTACATTAGGTGACACGAAACCTGATTGCACTATGTTAAGACCTGTCAGTTGGTAAAGTGTACGTAGTGCCTTTCAGTAAAACATTCTCCACAGTTATTCTGAAAAACTGAATTCAAACAAATCAATCCATTTACTCTCGCTGGAGCAAGCCAATTTTCCATCTGCATAGCAAAAGCTATTCAAAGTATAGTAACAACTTTTAATGGCATTTTTGTGAGAATTCTTAGAAATCCATTTGACTCAACACCGCACCCTATAATTCCTGACTGTCTGAAGTGCTTTCTTTTTTTAAAAGGCCTTGACAGAGCTACATTTTCATTAAGATACACTACCTGTCAAAAGTTTTACAACACCCACATCTTTACCAGCTGTGAGCTGGTATTGTTTTCTCCTTGTCAGTCTTTGTGTGTGTGTGTGTGTGTGTGCAAGTGTCATCATGTGTCATCATGACAAAATGTGGTCTTAGAGACAACTACCGTAGCGGGAACTACCACCGAGGCAGTTCTGAGCACTTTGGGAGGTGTTGGTATGTCTGTCATATTTTTGATTTTGATGACCAGCACAGTCTCCAGACTCAAACCCCATGGAGCTGGGAAACCAAAGCAACCTACAAGTGCAACACATTTGTGGGAACTTCTGCAACAGTATTGGGACGAGCTTTCGGAACAATATTTGATTTTCATTGTAGAAAGAAATTTAGATAGATTTAGTTAAACAGGAATATGCCATGATTCCTTGTTTCTAAAATCTCTTCTGAAATTGCTTTAATTTCTTTAAATCTTAAATTTCAGAAACACTGAGAAACCAAATTATGTAAGTTTGAAAACTGAGGTGCTGTAAAACCCTTGACTGGTAGCATACTGTATATATGGAAGATTTGCATCTACACATGAGTAGTGCCTGCTCCATTCTTCAAGAATCCAACAGTTTACTATGTATATATTGTTTGTTTACATCCTTGAGTAAGATGTGAAGGTTTGTCCTTACACGCAGTGTTTTGTCAAAGGCATTTTTTCCTTTTCAGATCAAACACATGGAGTCATGTTTATCAGAGATATATGGTAAGCGTGAGATGAGGGCAGGTTAATGCAGCTAAGTAACTGCATTACTAGCTGCAGTTCTGACAGCAGACATCTGGTCTGGCTTGTTCCCAATCCACAACTGGCCAGAGCTGCCTGCATGAATACGTTAATCCCCAAATACACCTAGTTTCCCACCACCTGTTTGTTTTGCCTGTGTTTCCAAGTTGTTTAACATGGTATTTAATTCCATTTACATTGCCTTTGTCGTGTGTGAACTGGGAATGCAGTAGCATTTACATTGTGTTATCAGTTAGGCTGCCATGTGTGCATGTCTTGGATGAGTGACTCTTTACTTCACGGTTGCATTTCCACATAATTCTTTAAGCATTTCTGCACATTAAATCAGTAAATTCATATTGCATGTTAATGCCAGGAGTAAAGTGGGCGTAATTCTATGTGAAGCACTGCTAAAAGTTCAGCTTTGGTAATATATACAAGGTACATAATGCACATTGAGAGTAATATCAGAATCTGTGTTAATAAGCAAATCTATACATGTCCATCCAATGAGAGGTCAAAGCTATTGTTGAGTTGCATGAGTAAAACAAAAATAGACAGTATGAGCTAAAGTGCTGTATTTATTCATAATTACATGAGCCAGATATCCCTGATGTTTGTATATATGAAGAGGCTCATGAGCAACCAAACACATGAATAGTATAATCATTAAATAAATAATTATAGAATAATTAAATGATTAAATAAAAACCCCCTGGTATCAACTTCTCGTAATCTTAATAGCATCTCTGAGGCTATGTCAGGGACGTGGGAGAATGGTTCTCTTCCAAAATGACCTCAAGCATGTGTCAGTAGAAATAAGAAATGCATTAAGTGTTACATGGCTGAGCAAACAAAATGACTGTGTGCGCGTCTCTGTGCGTGAGCCAACAGAACAATGTATGAGATGAATGATAACATATGTACACAACACCCGTGTCATCTAAAACAGACACATGCAGCCTCCTTTCATATTTGGTGTTAATAAATGCTGTGCTCCAGTGATTCCATAAATAATAAATGTAATAGCATTGATTCACAGCCAATCTCAGCCAACTCTCGTTCAGCACAGGTGAAGGTATATAGAGAACACATATATTTCCCTTTTTTTTTATCCATCTTATAAATGCGCCAGGGGATTGGTGGTGGATTAGCGTTTGCTTACAGCAGGATAATAATGCGGGATAATAAAAGTATATATGGTAATATTCTCATTTAATTATTCTTAGGTTGTTGATCAGCGGTGTAGCATTATAAATGTCAAGTATAATCAGAGAGGGCCACCGCCACTCTTTAATATATAAAGGAATATGAAATCTATTTGTTTTAAACAGTCTTGTGTGCTTATTTAAATCCATCCCAGCCTGTTGTGGGTTCAGATCCCGTAGATGCTCTGTTTATTCGTGTGGCTCTCCTGGCTCTGAGTGACACCAGGTTCAGCAGTCTCTCTAGCTCGTCACCAGAACCTGCCAGAGTGCTGGAGCCGAGTCCTCCTCGATCCTCCTGTGATTCCCTCCACTCTCCTGTCTGTAAATCCCATGCCCTGAGAGGGGGCAGAAGTTGAGCCGGGTGCAGATTGAGGCCTGGGGGACTTGATGGGTATCCCTCGTAGGCTCGTCTGGTTGGGGGTAGAGTGTCATAAAGGCTCTCTGTGTCTTCGTTTTGCTCTGCGTCGTGGCTGCACTCTTGGTATTCCTCGTAAACAGGCGAGGAGCTGTCTTCACAGCTGTCATGGCCGTGCAACTGCTGAAGGTCTCTGTGGTCCTGGTGCGCTCCCATGTCCCTGCTCCTGTTGCCCGTGTTCTTTCCTTCCCCGTCGTGCCTCCTCTTTTCTTCTCTGTCCAGGATGCGTTTCCTCTCCCACTCACCCGACTGATTCCTCTCCCACTGGAAGGTCCTCCTCCCAGTCTCCCGTCCCCGCTCTCGGCCCCTGTCACCGCTATAGCCCATCACTCTGTAATCCAGCTGGAGAGAGCGCGTGCTGCCGCCTCTTCTGATGTTCTGCTGGGCGTCACTGAGGTCAAAGTGGGATCCCACCTCTGGCGGACGCAGACGTGATGGTGACAACCAGCTCGAAGTCTGGCAGGAAGACTCCCAGCGGTATGCTGAAAGGAAAAGGACAAAGACAGTTAGGAAGAATAAATCTCTTTAAACAGTTTGGAACAGCTTCAGAGACAAATAGTATATTTTGTAATGGAACAAGTTAAGGGAGTTAAGAAAGCAATCTGAGTTAACGTATTGTGTAAGGAGCCTCAGGCTTTACTCCCTGGACAAACCATTGCTGCCAAATCACTAGAAGTATGTAGTTCTCACTTGAATGTGTTTGTTATGTTACAAACAGCCTCTCTGTATTGCACAGTGTGAGTGAGAATGAGATTATCTATCTAAGAGGAGAGCGGGCAAAAGGTGGCACATCAATAAATCACTTCACTTATAAAACAAGAGTATCATCGCAATCTTATCTACAAGAGGTACGCAAGGTGACACCAATGAATATGCTTTGGCGCATCAGTTACTGGAACTACTGATCTGAAGATGTTCACGGTTGTTCACATCACTGCTGATTCCATCTCTGCCCTGCTAAGGCCACAACGGCCAAGTATGGGTGTAAAACAACAAACATAAGGTGCCAGGATCTGAAATTTGGTGCCACCTAATAAACAAACTCCTCTTCTTAAAAGAAAAAAAGTGTCAGCCAATAGCTGTTACATTCATGAGTAGCCTGTGTGTATTCTCTGGCTTGTTTCTTTTTTTCGCCTTTTGTTTCTTACTGTGTCACTACGGGGTTTATTATGTGTTCTGTGGAACTTCTCCTGTGTGTTCATGTGTAATTGCTCCATTTCTCGTTTAGTATTTATTCATGTGCAAATAAAAGCAGTCAACAACAAAATTACTTTTTTTTTTTTTTTTTTTTTACATTTGAGTTCATGCTGTTAAATGGACTGACACAGAACTCCCCACTAATCCACTACTTCCTACAAACTACAGCATGCAGGTTGAATAATTCATGGTCAGGTTAATGAGCTGTGAGCAAAAAAAAATATCATATTGATGAAGTGAGAAGAGCCAGAGGGGTCACCTTCTGTGTGGGATGGAGAGTACACTTCATTATCAGTGCTAGCTCCTGGTATATAATGCATGACACATGTGTTGACAGGGATGTCTAATAGACTGGTGTGCCAGCAAACCACAAAACATGTGGGAGTTCTTTTTGCATGCCATGCAGCTGAAATGTCCCTTTTTCTGGTTGTAATAATTTCAAATGAAAGGTTGGGGGAGGGGTAGTAATATAATATAATGATCTTACAATCCACAATGTATTCTTTGATGAACTCTACACAAATCTCATCTTTGCTCTGCAGGTGGCGACTTGCTGTCGGTGAGGTGGAAAACAAAACAAATATCTCATGGGACAGGAAGCCTTTGATGATGAAATGCTCTTCTCATAGAAACAACTGAATGCAGAAAGACATGGTGAATCATAACATGGAAGACAGTGCACTCGATAAGAGGAGAGGGAGGCTGGCACAGAGCCATTTAGCACAACAGCGATGCATGTGAACAGAAAAATGCACAAAAACAACAATACTCATAACACATCATATACACAAACATACGCATGCACACTGTAATTGTACACACAAATGTGCATAATCTCACGCAAGCTGCAATAATGATGACTAAAAAATCTAGCTCCCATTTCCAGCATAAGAGACATGAATACGGTTAACCTTGTTATAAATTACACTTTATAATACAATAAAAAACGAAATAATATGTTTGTCCATGTGTTACATTAACACAAATACGCTAAATCCAATTGGTTTTTTGGACCAACCTCCTGGACAACCATTCCATTCATCATTCAGTTCTCTCTGTCTGAAATAAAGCTTCTTGTGCTTCAGTAGGCTGGCAGTGACAGAGGCATAAACACAGACTTGCTCTGAGTAAGTAATGAAATGCTTTGTAGACCTAGTAAATTACATGCAATTGGCAACAAACAGACTTGGTAACTACAGGATGAGGCACTTAACACTGGTTTTAAGACTGCAGCGCACGCAACTGACAAAAACATGGGGATTTTGTAGGATAGAACCAGATCATGGCTGCCGTGATATTTGTTTAAGCAAAACCATGCATTAGTTAAGACGGTGTTCAGCCTGTAGATGATGCTCCATTTACTGTGAAAAGGGAAGTGTTTGAAGCTGCTTTCTCCTCTGCTGTTCTGTGAGGATGTGATGCTCGGCTCAAAGTGCCCCTAAAATCCACTGAGTCCCTCTACAAGGCCGGGGTGAAAAGCTTTGCTTTGCTCAGAGTGAGGACCACTACACCCAACTTCACCGAGCTTTGAAAAGTTAGCATAACTGAAATGATCTTAATTAAATATTTATGTATAGTAGGCAGTACGTTGCAAACTGACCTGTGCTGAGAGGATTGTTTTATACATAGAATATTTTATACTTTTTTTTAACCTAATGTTTTTATTTCATTAAAAAAACCCTGTGTTTTATATTTATTTATATTTTTATATTAGCCAGTATCAAATCCAGTCCTAATTCTTTCACATCCCCCCTAAAACCCATTTCGGTTTAGTTTCAAAAGTTGAAAGTAATTAAACACATAAATCATGATTGAGAGTTTTATCGGCTTTTACTGGCTAAGAAAGCAGGAACACTACAGTTTTGAGTGGAAGCCTAATATGTAATTAACAGTATTAATAACACACCCCGTAGTTACAGTCTGAAAATGTGATGAGCAGAATAAGATGAAATGCTGAATGAATTAACATGCAGCTGACTTACTTTTGCACAAATGTTTCACAAGCTACTTGCTCCAAACACTTGAGGTCCTGATTTGGAACTGTTAAGTTAGTAAGGTCACAATATCGACGTGATATTTATGAATGTTACATGAGAGATTCTGAATGTTAGAGTTAGGGAAACTGATGTTTCACTGGAGACGTTTGGCTTTTCTGTTGGTCTTTAAACTTAAACACCACTCATGGTCACAGAGAGGAGTTTGAAAGTTGAGCTTGTGGAGAAAACATTAACTGGATGAAGCGAACAGTGGCTAACACTTTCATTCTGACCTTTCATGAAATTCCTTGTAGACGAGCCTGGCTGATATTGTTTTTGAAGTCAGTGATGATATTCATATTTGATATCTGCCAATTTGTGTTTTCCAACGTAAAGCTATAATATAAACAGGCACTTGTGATAAGGTTCCAATAATATTCGGTTATTAATGAGATTTAAGTGAGATACTGCGCTCGCACCTTTGCAACTGCTCTAGAATTAATGTTGATCAGCTATAGCTCATACACTCTGCTATTTAAATGATGGAAAGTAACAACGGTGAGAGTGTTTTGCTCTGTGCATTTTGCTAGATTCAAAGTGGAACCATCTGTCAGAAACCTACTCCAGCTGGAAGACAGGAAACATAACTGGAAACTGGGAGCCTACATTTACATTCAAAGTCTGGGTAGCAAAAAAAAAAAAAAAAAAGAAATGCCACAAACAGAAATGGTAATCTGTGCTGAACGGGGTATGATAAAAAGTATTGAGAGGAAATAATGTAAAGAGCACAAAAAGGTTGGATTTTTGGGATCACAGCTTGAGAAATAAGCCAAAGGGATGGCAAGTTAATAAGATGTTTTTCAGTTGCTTTGCATCTCACTCACCAGGGCTGTTCCGCTGCTGTTCTTTGTCCATGTTTGACACTACAAAGGGAGAGAGAAAGCGAAAGTCAGAGAAAGACTGAGACAAACAACACAGAAACCAAAGGGGAAAATTTGAAACACAGAGAGATCCAGTGTCAGAAACTGACAAAAATATTGGAAATCTAAGCTGGATGTTTTATTCTGAATAAGAAAAGGGATTGAACAGCAGAGGCTTGGCTGCATTCAGCATATTATATCTTAGTGATACACCACTGAACAAACACTTCATGGCATCAGGAGACAGACTGAAAAGAGATAGAGGTGTTAACAGAAGATATTCTTTCATACCTTCACTTTCAATATTATCAACGGCATCATTGACAAGACGTATGACTGTCACTATGGAGGCTAGGCAGAGGAGAGAAAGAGAAAAGAAGATGAAGAGAAACAATGTCAGTGCGTTTATGAATAGGGTAAGTTTTCATGTGCTGGGTGTAACTAAGACAAGACGGATAATGTGCATGTGAGCATGTGTGCGCTGTGCACACGTGTAGACAACAGAGGAGACATGTTAGTCTTGCCAACACGTTGGTTTCCATGTGGTGTGTGTGTGTCTGTGTGTATCCTCTATAAGGGAGAGGGAGAGGGATGAGGACTCCTTTCTTTGCAGCTACACTAATTAGAAGAGGAAACAAAGCATCTACACAAGTTCCCTATCTGAGAAACACACACACCCACACATGCACACACACGATCATGAGGGAGGATCAATGGTATTGAGTTATCTGGGAAAAAAGACGCCCTATAGAATCCAAGAAAAGGGTTGAAACGAATTTCATTCTTCCACTGAAGGCCTGTGCATTAAGCTTTAATGCATTTGATGAATACAAGGCGACTGTTCCTACATTATTATTTTTAACTACATCAGTGGGTCCCAGCTTTTTTTTTATATTATTATTAAGCAATGTCTACTTACAGACTGATTTTCACTTGATTGTTTCTTCTGAATAACTTATAGAAACTATGAAGTATTACACAAGAAAAATGCAAAGATTAAGGAATACAGAGTGTGTTGGTTGGTTTTAGCATTAGAGTTTTACCGTTGTCATCAAAGGACTCAGAAGTGTAGGAACTGAGCGAGTTCTCCTCAGACGTGGAGTCTGAGAGACAAGCCACCTCGTCCACCATTTCCGGCGCGGCTAAATCACAAACACACACAAACACAGGTACATATTTGTGTCAACAAATTCCACTCAAAATTAAAGGTAAATTAAAAATCGTTAAGCCAGTATGCATTCAGGATTTTAAAAGATGGGATCAGATGTTTTTCAAGTCTATCTCAATACAGCACTCACATACCTGTAAGTACATTTAAAAAGCTACTGAATGCTGTATTCACTCCTGGCTGTGAAGCGATCCCTATCTGGCATGCCTCCAAGTAAACAGTGCTTCTGCAGTCTGAGTTAGACAAATCAAGTGGGTATTTTACAGAGTTACAGTCTGCTTAGTGCCTTCTTGATTTAGGTAGGTACTTGATTTAGCTACCTTGGACAGCTGAAGCCTCATAATAACTTTAACTGCACTTTGGTACACATCTTTGCTCAGAATGGGGACTGCAGGTTTCTCCATATCTTACAAAGGCATCTCTTCACAACCAGGATGAACAGGAGAAATGATTAGATTGACCAAAAACTATTTGAATACTGCTGTGGACATGAAACTATTGGATTAAGATAGACTTGAACAGAATCTTAACCACGTGTTCATACTTCACATCCAGCTGGCTATGTTAGGTTAAGGAGAGAGTCTAAATGGGTCACACATAGATTGCAAGGTCACACACATAACAAACAACCATTCACACCTAAAGACAGTTTAAGCTGCAGTATATCCAAATTGAAAACTGGCCTGTTCTCAAAGGCTGCCTAACTGCTAAATGGAGAACAGCATTTTAAACAAATCCCAGTGCACCCACTGTGACTCCAGGTCTGCTTATTTAATGCCCTCTGAGCCGGCTGGAGGAGTCATGGAGAGTGAAGACCATAGAGTTACTTCTGGTGTAGCTCAGTGCAGCAGAACAACAGGTACATTGGAAAAACTCAGCCCAAAATAAAGCAGCAGCCACTCATATTGAAAATCATTAAAAGTTGCTTCCACTGAACCTGACATTTACCCTGCTCAAACAAGTCCGATTAAATTTTATTTTGAGAACGCCACCAGCCTTAGTTAACCTTAACCCTCCACTTAACCTGCATGTCTTTAGAGGCAAACATTTTAAATAAATAGATGCTTCCAAGTCAGTGTGATCCCTGACACTCTTTTCCTCTACTAAGCTGCTATTTTGAGGATTGTATTCTTCAAAAAATTACTCAGAATTGTCTCTGAGTGAGTGACTGTCAAACAACTGCCAGAGGGCCAGAGCACGTACTTTTTTGTGTCGCCATGACTTCAAATAACGGCATGTTGCTGTGAAGGCAGCCTACAAGACTGTCTGTTAAACCGAGAGACAGGTACGTTGCTCTACCAGATGCTCTAATCTAGCTGCAATGAAATGGCTGGTTTCACATTACTGTTCAAATTGGGTAGGAGACGCACTGTTATGGGCTCTCAAAACAATTCTATTAGGAATATAAAACTGCTTGGATATTGGAAGCGGCAGCTTTGTTGATGTGATTAAAAGTAACTGTTGGCAAAACTAAAGATGCTTTATGTTTGGAGGTGGAACAAATAGGAAAGAGCAGAAAGAGAGAACCGCTAAATCTCAGAAAGACTTAAAGTGCCAACGTTAATGTGTGAAATTGATTGATCACTAATTCGCATTGAATGCTCAGGATTCTTAGTTGTCATTTCCTTATTTAAATCCTAACTTAAAGACCACATGTATTTTCTCACACAGCTGCTTATTTTAGACAACAGGAAATACTGACGCGTTAAGATGTTCTGGTTTGTTAAACGGGGAAAAAAAATGAGTCTTGCAGAAAAACATGTTTCTATTCCTTAAAGTAAGGCACTGAGAAAAAGGTGTCATTTTGGTATCAGGAGCAAAACTCAGGTATTGCATGACATCTTCAGAACTACACCCAGAGCTATTCTGCTGTTTCCTGAAATCCTGTGCAGATATGTAACAGATGAAAATAAACGATCATGGACTGCTTTGGTTTGCAGCCCTTTAAGCAGCACCTGTATATTTACAATCAGGAAATAGCTTTTCCTGTTTTCCAGAAAAAGTATTACAAACTATTTGCTGGTGTGCCATGGTTTGTTTAAGAGGCTTTATGATTGTGGCTTGCTTCTAATATCTGGACACAGAATGTCTTTGTCGCCCTTGTCTGTCGCATGTTCAAAAATGCCCTTGTCTGTTCCAAAATAATGCTTTACACTGGACATTCAGAAAGCAACCCTGTCACGGTTTGGCCATCTTTTAACCAACACCATACTCTGTCCAGAGCCAGGATATCTGGACACCAACTTTAGCTTTCTAAGCCCAAGCTAGGTGGTCATGGTCCAATGTCTATGGAACAAGTGAAACACTCCTGTGGGAATGTGAGCAGTAAGGCAGCACCATCAATCAAACTAAATAGGAAAGGCAGCCACTGGTCTAATTCAGCATTCAGGTGACAGGACACTTCTAAACAACATCCATCCATCCATTTTCTACTGCTTAATCCGTCAGCGTCACGGGGTAGCTGGAGCTTATCCCAGCTGACTATGGGCGAGAGGTGGGGTACACCCTGGACTGGTCGCCAGTCAATCGCACGGCTAACACACAAAGACAGACAACCACACACGCACACACTCACACCTATGAGCAATTTAGAGTAGCCAATTAACCTAACCCATGCATGTTTTTGTGATTGTGGGAGGAAGCCGGAGTACCCGAAGAGAACCCACGCAAGCACAGGGAGTACATGTAAACTCCACACAGAAGAGCTCAGACCGGGGTTCGAACCCAGCGACAGTGCTAACCACTGCACCACCGTGCCACCCCTCTAAACAACATAACAGAGTTTAAAGAGAAGTATTTTTGTTTAATTTTCTTTAGTTTCCATTTATTCTCTTTCCTCAAACATTCATTCATTATTGTGCCAGTGATTACCCTGCCATGTGCCAACAATGGCAGCCACGCCTGAGGTTACGGCCCTGACCCCTGCACTAATCCTACCACTAACACTCTGCCAAACCATATACTCATCCTGGCACCAAACTTATTAAACCCCTTACACGTTTCTGTTTATAAGAGCCATTTAAAAATGACTAACTAAGAAATCACTCATTTTTCTTGAAAACGTCACCTTACAGCTCGGTTATAAATGTTGAATTGAGAATTAATATACTGAATTAACTAGAAAAAGTCTGTTTTTTTGTCATTTTTCCACTCAAGACAGTTTATAACATTAGTTACAGCATTTGAACTCAATAGCCTCCACTAAGGTTTAAGGACCATCTGAGAGGAACTTCTGTTCCTGTGAGGTTGTCAAAGTTATTAAATCATGAACTTTTGATTAAAGCTACATTTCTTTGCAAAACATCATGAAGATCATTACACTTATTCTGACACATCCTGTTTTTGAGGGTGCAATTGCCAAAAACTGAGCAATGTGGGACCTGATTTGTTCATAAAGTATTTTCCAGGTATTCAATTATTCATTACTTTTCATTTATTCATGATGCAGCAGGTAGTGACAGAAAAACGACCAATATGTTCCCTTATTAGATAGTAGCTCACGTACTGACTTGTGCCCATCTATTGCAATATTCATGATCATACTTGTTAGTGACTGCTGTGGTGTAAATAAATAACTAAACTGTTTCCAATTGATTAATTAAATTGGCAGTTAACACCGGAGTCATTAACACAATAATCAGGACTGTGGATATAATGGTGAACCCTAGGGGTACACACTTTTCTTTTTTTTGAGCATTCACTCAGCAGGGGAGCAAAAAAAACAAAACAAAAAAAAAAACTATTTCCCATTCCCACAGGAAGGAATCAATAATTAACAGGCAGGAAGTTCCCACCACAGGCTGTTTTCTTCAAACAACAGGTCGGACAGAGAATCGAAATATGTGGCGTCTAGCTTAGCACTGAGATGCAGCGTGGTTATTATTTATTAATTTATTAGACAGAGAATAAACTGTGAACTTGTTGACAGTGGTGGCAGCTAAATATCAGACGTGAAGTTGAATGATCTGACATCTTTGTCTTAGTTTGTTTTCCTCTAATTTGACAAAGGTGCACGTGAAACACATTTGGGTGAAAAAAGAAACGGTAGAAAACTTTCTTTCTTTGAGTGGACGTCTTCCTGCTACTTTCATTTTGACTTAACTTTTTTGAGCAAAAGTAGGACAAGAACATAGGACATCAGTTCTGGCTGATTAACCTGACCATTCAAATAGAAGTTCACAGGAGATGTGAGAGAGTTATCCTGATACAAGAGGACATGACTGCCAATTTCAGCAGTGTAACAGAAAAAAAACAAGTTAAATGATCATGTATTGCTCCCAGGAAGTAAATAGTAAAACTAAAATGAAATGATAGCAAAATACAAATATTACTTAACCACTCTTGCTTACTCTGGGCCATTTTCTTTGATGTGTGTGATCAAAAGGCATAGATCACTGTGAAATAAGCTCTCTCAGCTGAGATGATGGTATGGGTGTAACACAATGAGTTTATGGCCTGTGCCTTTTTGATCAGAGGTTAGAAACTCTGCGTGTGTGAGTGTGTGTGTGTGCACATGGTCGCGGTCTTACCCTGTGGACTGTTATCTCTCTGTGTCCTCTCCAACTCAAAAGCTCTCTGCCCCCATTCCTCCTCTCTGTCATCTCTCACCCTCTCCAGCCCTTCCTCTCTTGTTTCCTCACCCTCCCAGGACACTTTGTGGGCTGGACTGTGCTCTGAGCGGCAGGCCGATGCTGAAGGGAGATTGGGTGCCACACTGCACACCGCGATGCCCCGCCTATTCGCCACGCCTCGGACATTGGACATGTCTGAGAGGAAGCTGCTCAACTACAGAGATGCAGGGAAACAGCAATGCACAAATATGCAAAAAACACTTGAGGTATGTTTAGTGATATTCTGCTTTTCTTACTGCCAGCAAATTCAAATGGGGACACTGATTTAGCTTATTCCTCTGTGCCTTAGGCTCCATTGTTGTCCAAAAACCATTAGAAGCACATCAATGAGCAGCACCGCTGCACTGGTTAATATGTTCTTTCATTATAATGAACAATGTATTGTAGTTTGTTTTGAGTCAATCCCACATACACCGCTCCTCCCAAAAAATATAGTCCCCAAAAAATAAACCATTTATTCCTGCTTGAGTGACATTTGCCTAAACCGCACTGCCCAGCTGTTTCAGGAAATGATTTTGTCATTTTGAATCAAAGCAGACAGGAAAATAAATTTCAGTCATAAATACATGCCCATGCATAGATTTACATACCTGACTGCCCTCACTGGAAGTGGTCTTGTCACCATCTCCACTCCTCATGCCCTGATTGCTGAGTCCTCCTGGTAAAGGAGAGTGGGTATTCGGACGCACCATGACCTGAGGAGGGCCTCCGGTGCTGCTGCCCACCTCACCATAGGTGCTTGTGGTCCCTGGTGAACCTGATACACGAACAGCTTTAAACTCAATACCTTCTGCCCCCATGCCAGTCTTGTGCAGCATGTAGCTGGTTTCGGTGGAAATAGCTGAGACCCCCATCGCAGTCTGAGTCCCTGGGCCCGGGTCTGAGTCTTTCCTGAATTTGATTTTTTTCCTAAAGGTGATGAAGAGTATGAGGAGGAGAATGATGACAAAGGCAAGGACCCCAATGCCAATTATCTCTCCCGGTCCGACATAAGACAGGGGCTCCGCCTGGACAACATAAAGAGAAAAATCATGAAAACATGGATACAACTGCATCTCCTGTTCCAAATATAAGAATAGGTATTTCAAAAAAAAAAAAAAAGACCATACCGTACACCCCACAAGTACTCTTAGAAAGAAGATCAATCAATTAACACATGAGACACTAACTTACTGATATTATGTTGGTGTAAAGTTTTTGATCACTCAGATTTTTTATCACTTGATGTTGGATAAATTTATAAATCTACAGATATTTCTGGTCTTGCTTGAATGGGAGAAATGATTGATTCCACAGATTCTGGTTTTAATAGAATACATTAAGAGTAATGGGAACTTGTTTTTTTCTTCCAGCTTTATTTCCAACGACAAATGACTTCAAATGTCCTTAAAAATAAGAAATAGAGCTAATATATCCATTAGCTGTGACAGCAGCCTAAGCGTTTTGTTGACTATGGTTGCTTCTGTGCTAATTACAGTCTTCTAGGGAATAATGAAAGCACGTTCCTACTCACAATGTGCAACACTAATTGAACTTGCAGGCTCAATATAAGGTATACAGTGCACGGCAAAAGTCAAGAGCATGACAACTTCAAATGGAAACTATGATTTACCCATTACCACACTTTCATTCATCTACTGAGGAGACAAAGATAACAAGCTGGAGAATAACCTTCTGGGAGGCCACTGCACACTCAAAATTCTCAACAGCTTCACCAAGTATGCCAAGTCTAATTAGGAGCAAGCTGAATGCACAAAAAGGTAGTGCTTCTTAAATTATGCTTGAGTATATTCTGTAAGATTTACACCTACAAAAATTCAGTCTCAAGTGTTGTTCATACGATACCTGCGTGTCATCCCCCGGGTCGCCAGGTGTCTGATCATCACAAAACTGACCCTCGTACCCCTCAGAGCAGTTACAGTAGAATGACCCGAATGTATTAACACACTCTCCTCCATTCCCGCACTCCTCCTGGTCACACTCATTTACATCCTCATCGCATCTGCACAGGCACAGACAAAAAAAAAATTACTAGGCATCGTAGAGGTGAAGATTATTTGTGAAAGAATAAAAGATAAGAGTAAGGCAGTGAGTTAAAGACAGAGAAAGAAAATAAATACTTTGGAGATCATCTTTCCTTCGCTAAGTGAACAGATTACCTTCATGGATGCCCCCTTTTTTTCTTATTCATGTGTTTCTGATTTAAAGAATTGTCCCTGAAAGTAAATACCCACCAGAGCACACACAAACGCATACACTTTGATAAAAGCGTAAAATTCCAACACATCATCAGAAACATAATTTCACTCCACACACATATGTGCTCATCTTAGCTTGTCATTTCAAACATGGTGCCCTGCTGTGAAGGAGATAGAAAATACTTGTATTTCTCTCATCAATTATTTTTTCTTGATGGGATTTTCAAAACACTTCACAAGAGCTGGTCTGATGTAAGAAGAAAAACATTTCTAAGTGTTGCGGGAGCTTGCTTGTAAAACTATCTAAAGTTTTGATGTAAATGATTAAAGTGCAGAGAGTCGTTAATCATATTTACTTAACAAGGCCTGGATATGTTGGCCAAGGATATCCACTCTTTAATATTTTAGAAAGTGAATGCTGTAACTTAATTAACAAACTTCATGAATTCAGCAAGTTGTGTCATATTTGAACTGTATTCCTGAGTCTCTGAACCAGCTTTTAAAGGGAAATTTTCACATTCTCAGGGAGTTTTCCGATTTAATATACTTAATTTTATTGTTATTTAAATGCAAATATGTCAGTGTGATATTATCGGTTATATAGTGGCAGATTATAGTGTTTGCTTTAGGTATGGTTTCAGTCTGTTTATCATTAACTGACAATGATCTGAACAATCTACTGCCTGCAAAAAAGACTCTTAATTTCTGTCTTAGTTATTACTCTGCTAAATTTAATTTAATCCAAGTTCATCAAAGATTTCTTTTTAAGATCTTTTTCAAAAGCACAAAAAAAAGCAGAACCATTTTTTCCTTTGAGGGAAAACTGCTCTCTAGCGGTGGCTCCACTGAACAACCACATGAGCAGAGAGGTTATTTCAAAGGCAGTTACCGAGCTGTAATTAAGAACGCAGCTAGAGAGTGATTATAGGGTTTTCTACTGAAATCATACTGGATCAAATTGCAAATAACAATAACAACTTAAAATAACATAGTGGGTGCTGCTGTGCTAATGTGGACTAATGAGCGTGAGTGTGTGTCTACTACGCATGTTCTTTCATGCTTGAATGTGTATGTAGAGGGGAGATGCAGATGTTAATGTGTCTAAATCATCACTCTCCGAGCTGTCATTGTGTATATACTGTGTAAACAGGGCACAGAATTTGTCAGCACTGTATGTACAGTCAGTAATTAAGGCTTAAAGGTGTGTGTGTATGATTTCAGGCTATTTTATCTTACATAAGTCCCCCGAGTCCTCTAGGACAGCCACAGAGGAATGCACTGCCGACAGGCTTGCAGTCTCCACCGTTCTGGCATGGATTTGGCATGCAGGATGTCAGCTCAGTTTCACAGCGCCCCCCAGTGAAGCCTGCGCTGCAACTGCACATGAAGCCTGTAGTAGAGAGATTCAATATGTTTTAAATAGTAATGTGTATAATCATCGTGTTGATAATTAATTTCAATGTTAAATCCTGTTCATATTATGAGATTTCATTTGTGACTAACTGAATATTTAAGTACTATACAGACCAAATATGTACAAGTTGATGATCCTCAAGCTATAAAAAAAATATGCAAACAGATATTTATGTCATACAGACCTCCAGAGGGCAGGCTGCTGCAGATGGCTCCGTTGAGGCAGGGCTGACTGACGCATGGATCTGGATAAAGCACGCAGCCCAACTTGACCTCACTCAACCCGGCAATCTCAGCGTACCGGCTCCTCTTATTCTGGAGTGGCAGCTCATTGCCATTCAGCATTAGTGAGCCCAGGCAGCCCTGGAAGCCGTCCTGGGCCCTCGGTGGACCCCTTGCTCCACGTTCCCCGAGTCCTAGCCCTCCTTGGCTTCTCCCTGGCCCCGGACTTGGCTTCTCGCCTTGCCCATTTGGTGCCCTCACTTGGGCCCCGAAGAAAAAGGAAGAGTCTGGGGCCAGAGGCCAAAGGCGAACAGGTGCTCTTGCTGCTCGGCGACGCTCCACATAGCTGTCATCCAGTGAGAGGAGGGTGTAGTTCCTAGTCAGCTCCAAGGCAACAGTGTGCCAGAGGCCGTCGTTTATTGGTCTGCCAGAGATACCCATAATGCCAAGGGTGTTGTCACAGTCCAGCTGGAACCAGAGTCGACCTCCTTCAATCTGTGGAAGGAAATGGGAAAATAATTGTACCTGCAAAATGATGTAGCCTCTGAAATACAGCACACTCTTTGCTGAGCAAATCGGGCATCTGGAAACAATACAGTACAGTGTAACATTAGGATGTAAATGAGTTTACTTTGAGCATGGTACAGGGGTTAACCCGTGTGAACATAATGACTCCTCTTCTCTGAAGAGTTCTGATCCTCAGGCCGAGCCTCATCTCTCCACTCTGGCCACTCTCGGTCACTCTATACTTGATGTAACTGTTTCCAGAGAAGCTGAGAGACGTTTGTCCTACACATTCACAGAACACAGTGATACAGGATTAATATTAGAGAGGAAAATCTTTAACTTTAAAAAAAGAAAATTAATACATAATTAATTAATCCTTGCAATGCAGTGATCTACTCATCTACCTCGATCAGAACCAAATCATACCTGCACACTCGTCCAGTCTCTCAGGCTGACACTGGCAGACAGATGGCGCTGTAGGACCAGAACGGACACACTGCATGTCTGCTGGACAGGACTGACCTTCACAAAGCTCCACAGTGGTGGGGCAAATGCCCCCTGCTCAGAGAGAGACACAGAAATATTAGGAAATAGCACTGTCTACATATGAAAAAAATCCTTTTATATTTATTTTAGTCTTTACTGTATTTATGCATCTCTGTGTGTTTACAAGAAAACACATGTATGCACATGCAGCAAAATAGCAACAACAAATTCAATATGTCTTCATACATTTCACAGATTTTTATAACAGAAGTCATGACTAATACTGATTACCATGAGTGAAGTGCTCACCAGGGCAGGTGCAGGTGTCTGTACGGCTGAACCTTGGTGACACCAAGCTGACCCTCTCTGTGCTGTAGGTTACAGGTGATCCACTCTCCATCACCAGTGTCTGTTCACACACCTTGTCTCCACACTCCAGCTCCCCAGAACAAGCGCTGCTCACCACCACCGCCCCAGCTAGGACACCTAGAATCTGGCCCCGCGTTGCTGCCTCCTCCAGCTTTGCAGACAACTCCTGCCGAGAGTAGAACCCACCCATCCGTCCGCTGCCTGATGTCTCTGGCCGCTCCATGGCCAGAAGCAAGTCCACATCAGATGTCCCCATCACTGGTTGAATACTGAGTATGTGGAGGGGATCTGGTTGTCCTGGTGACCATTTCCAGCCAGCTAGTCCACGTAATATCAGTTTGATCTGGTTCAGGTAGCGACCAAGCAAGTCCTCCGGGGACAGGGAGCTGAAACGTAAGTTCAGGGCTGAACGCAGCAGCACATCTGTCACCTGTTCGACCTGGACCGACACATCAGCTATCACAGCAAATCGTCCGTCACTCACTGTGGCGTTCATCTGATATCTGAGAGAGGACAAGGAAATGTTGTAGTTTGATGCACATTTTCCATATCATACTTTTTTTCTGTGTGTGTGTGAGAGTGAGCTGTGTGTTGGTGCGGTGCAGTGTGTACCTGCCAGGTTCCAGGCCCGGCAAGGCCACAATGCTGCCATCCTGTCTGCTGATTGAAAACATGCTCTTGGGCTGAGGCTTCTGGGTAAATGACAGAGCGTCACTGGGGTCGCGGTCGCTAGCGTAAATCCGACCGACAGGGCCGCCCTGAAAGGTATCTGTTACCATGACAATGAAGATTTCCAGGGGGGAGACGGTGGGTTTGTATTGGCTGTTCCCGATGACCCTCAGAAATACCCAGGAAGAAGAGGTAAGACTTGGCTTACCAAAGTCACTTGCCTAAGAGATAAAAACAAAGTTATAGTGAGATATTCAATGACTCTTGCAGTTGGAAAGTAAAAGAAAATGACTTACAGCCATAAATTTTAAAAGACAGACCCTCCAACACCACCATATTAGTGGTGTTAATAGCTGCTCCATAGCAGAAATGTGCTTCAGCTTTGCAGTGAGAGACTTTGTAAGCAAATGGCAGCTCCTGGTGGTGACTGTGTGTGTATCCATGCTGACAAAATGTGTTTGTCAGTCAACCTTTCCTGATTATATTGGTTTAAAAAAATATCAGTCTCTAACCTGGATTTCAAGAGTGAATTCTCTGGGGGCTTCAGGGCCAATTACACGGTTGGACCTCAGAGTTCCAGTCTGGTCCAAGGAAAGGAAATTTCCCTCATTTCCTGACACGATGCGAAACTCAAAGGGAGGACCGTTTCTAGTGGAGTCTTTATCGCTGACTGACAGCTTCAGCAGGGTGGTGCCAGCAGCTTGATTTAGCTGGAAGTATATATAGAGAGAAGTTAATATGACAATAGCACAAATACAAACGCACAGAGGCAAAAACACACAAACTGTTACCTGTATGACGGCTGTGGAGTTGGCAGGGGTGAAGACAGGAGGGTTGTCGTTAACATCGGAGATGTCGATGTTAACTGTGACAGTGGAGGACATGGCAGGAGAGCCACTGTCGAACGCCTGCACTGACAAAGAGTACCTGGATACCTAAATAGAGCAGAACTGAATGAGAGTGCCATAGCATCTGTATGTATCAGGCAACATGCCAAGCACTGTTATGCTTGCATAATGTGAGACTTCACTGGGTGCTGACCTTGAGCTAACGTGGTATTTTCTGTCTTGGCTCTGCTCATGAACCATAAAATTACTATTGATTGTTTATGAGATATTGTACTTAAAGATGCATCCTTACTAGTTCTCTGTCGAGCCGCTTATTGACTTTGAGCAGTCCTGTTACAGGGTCAATCCAGAAGTGGTTGCTACGGTCACCTTTCAGGATAGAGTAGGTGATTCGCCCATTTACCTGACTGTCCAGATCTTCTGCCAATACCTAGAGGACACACATACGGAGTGAAATGAAATCTAATGAAAAAGGGAAGTGTATAAGTAGGAGTATAGGTAGACCAATATAAGGGACCAAAATATTACCCTTGTAATTGTCTGCCCAACCGATGCATCCTCGCTGACCAGAACATTGTAGATGTCTTGACTAAAGGTCGGAGCATTGTCGTTGACATCCATGAGTTCGATGGTAACCATGGTGGCAGTGCTGAGAGGAGGGTTCCCGCTGTCCCAGGCCTCAACTGTGAGGTAGTAGTCCTTACATACCTCAAAGTCCAAATCATCCGCAACAGAAATGGAGCCTAAAACGTACACATAGTTCAGTATATATATATTTTATAGTAATAGAGATTAATAGAGATGAGTTAAAATTTTGATAAGAAAGCAATACGCCACATACAAATACTTCTGCTCACCCAGGTTTCTGTCTATGGTGAACTTTCTTAGCTCGTTGCCCGACCGGATGTTGTAGGTGATCTCAGCATTAGGTCCGATGTCGGCGCTGGTTGCCAAAACTCGCAGCACCTCGGTTCCCATGGCTACATCCTCTGGGACAGTCACAGCGTAGTCCCTCCTCTGGAAGACTGGAGCGTTGTCATTCACGTCCAACACCAAAATGGTCAAATCAACCTGAGGGAGACACAAGAGACTTTAACATGACTCCCAACCAATTAATTTGTCTGCGTTACTCCCGGCCTTGTGGGTTGAGTTTCAAAGCCACAGACCATGGACCCACAAAATATTAAAGGGCTCAAAGATACTAAAGGCTTTACGAACAAGATAGGAGACTTAGGCAAAAATCAATCGAAGTGTGTGTGCACCAAAGGCTGAGAGAGAATTCCTTTGCTGCTAGATAAATGTTAAAGATTTGTGGCATAACTGATAAGCAGATAAATGCTGTTTTTGCTCTATGGAATCTGAGTCAGCGTTTTATCTTCTGTGATGCTGTCGTGGTATTTCTGCTTTTGGAGGGAGATTCAAAAAGGTGGTTTAAAATAAAGCTGTGATGTTACAGTAACAAAAAGTTAAGATTATTATTTTTAAAGGTTTGGCATTTGTATGCCTTGTTTCCACTTATTTTACTACGTTGTTCAGCCTGGTTATATATGGGATAAGTTTGTTGATTTGTGTTGTTTTGTATTTTGTGTATTTATCTGGTTTTGTGTGATTTATGTTGTTTGTTCTTTTTCATGAGTCTTTTGATTAATGCTTATTGTTGTGGTTGGTGTGAATCACATGCACATGCTATAATTCATGATAAGCAGGGCAGAGTTTACTCTGATTCAAATGGCTCTGTCAGAGTCACACATGATCAGTTCCACTTACTGCAAGTGGGATACCACCAGTGCTACTTTTACTTTTATGTTACTGAACCGTCAACAAATACTCCAACAACTCACAGAATCACTACTGTTCCCACCACTGCTATAACTGCTAGTACAGCTACATCTACTGCTAGTAGACAGTGGACAAAGGCATCTAACAGCCTCGTGGGTGTGAGAGAGACAACACTGCTTCAGCTTGTCTTGTGGTCTTTTGCTCCTACTTTCTGCACTGCCTCTGTCTCTGTAACTGTCACCTTCCCCATCTTCCCCATCCCACCCACTGCACGTTTTGATGAAGATTTATCTTAATTAAAATCTACGAGGTTCTTTATCTCATCTCTTCAATAAACAACATGTATTTATTCATTGGCTTATTTTATTCATGCGTATGGACAGAAATACAGATTGCACATCACCAGATAGATGACTCCATTGGCTGACTGATCTGCAATTTAATGTGTAGTGTATGAAATTCTAATTACCTTATTGGGATAAAATGGTTTAATTACAAAATGACATTTATTTTTGTTTTAAGAAATAATTGATGCTAATTCCTCAGAGGCCGTGTTAATCACTTTGTATCTGATTTGAATGTTTAATATAATGTCCACCAGTACATTTTATAATATAACTTAATTATATTATATTATTTGTATGTAAGTGCCAGTTTTTTGGGGATTGTAAGTATTTTTTGCAGTGACACTCCCTGCAGATTTAGTAGATCTCCTGAACAGCAGGACAGGGACTGAACCTGTGTCACCTGAACCTCCCACATACCTGTGAGGACAGTGCCCCCTGTTGGCCAGCTTGGTCAGTGGCCTGGACATGAATGCGGTAGGAGTCTCGGCTCTCTCTGTCCAGTGATTTCTCCAGTATCACCATCCCAGATATTGGGTCGATGGAGAAGAAATCCTTGGCTGAATCCACCAGAGAATATACCACTGTACGGTTAAGACCTAAAGAGGACAGCAGACAAATTCATGAAGAGAGAAGACTCTCTGAAAGTTCTTCTTCCTGTTCGAGGCAATCATCCTTTTGATCAGAGAGATAGATACATGTAGGCTACAAACTGTATGTGACACATGGTCATGCTCCAAAATACAACTGCAAAGTTTGAATGCTTAGTGACACCGAATTGAACCTGCATTTACTGCATGTAGGAAACTTCCTGTGCTCATTATCGGCCTCGCTCAATGTGTTAACAGAATAACATCGTACCAGCTTACCTTCATCAGGGTCGCTGGCTTGCAGCCGCGTAAGCAAAGCTTTGGGTGCTGCGTTCTCAAACACACTAGCCAAGTAATGAGGGGAGGAGAATGACGGGGCATTGTCATTCACATCCAACACTTTGAGGGAAATGTCAGAGCGGCAGAACAGCCCTCCCCCATCGGTTGCCTGGGCAATGAGTTTGTAGGCAGGTGTCATTTCTCGGTCCATGACCGTGGCCGTACGCAGCTCACCTTAGGACACAAATGGAGAGATTTAAAAGCTGTAGAAAGGATGTTTAATTGGTGGTGTATTGCACTGTTCTGATCATAAACGAAACAAACCTATAGAAAAATAATAACTGAATGTACCAGTGTTT
Organism: Toxotes lorentzi; assembly: GCA_037833715.1. NCBI lineage: Eukaryota > Metazoa > Chordata > Actinopteri > Toxotidae > Toxotes > Toxotes lorentzi. The sequence continues at coordinate 17,844,535 of JBBMJY010000004.1, read as the reverse complement.
GCATCCATGTAGAAATCTTCGACACCGATGCCAAACAGTGAATATTGAATCTCAGCGCTGGAGCCTGAGTCAGCATCTGTTGCACCCACTGTCAGAATGCCCTTGTTAGTGGGAATGTCCTCAGGAAAAGAGGCACTATACACGGCCTGTCACAACACACACACACACACACACAAAAATGCAACTGTCCAACACATCAAAAAACACATTTAACTATTGGGCACTGCATCCATTATCCCCGCTGACAGAACCAGTACAATACAGTTAAGTGCCCTTTTCTGACCTTGTTTCACCCCTGCCCTCACTATTTAACCAAACACACAGTTGGTAAAGTGCAGCATGTCCCACCCTGCTGCTTTTGCTCTGTCACATCAGTTATCCAGTAAATGATTTATTGATATTTAGAGCTGAAATCATGAAAATGAGAAAATGAATCTGCAAGTATCAGTTTATGTTTCCAGTTTCTCTGTTTGAAAACTGAATATCTTTGCATGTTTGACTCTGACAGCTTGTCAGAGGAAAAAAGCAACTTAGGAAATTGTGACTTGTGTGAAAAATTGAGTTTTTTTCCTTTATTTTAACAGTCAGCTGATTAATTAACAGTGGAAAATAACTCTTTGCTGCACCCCTAAAACTAATTCAATAATCAATCATCACTGAAATCACTGACAACGACTAAAACTAGCATGTGATATGGGCAGTAATAGAACTTCTGCACTACTTCTGCTACTGTGTAAAAATACTACTGCTACACTTACACCTACTGCTATCACTAGTGCCACAAGTATAACATCATAACAGCCTTAGCCTTTTATACTCTTGTTTGTTATTACAATTTACTAGTACTATTTCTGCTACTCCTTCTAGTCCTGCCTCAACAGTGACTATGGTAAGAGCAGAAGTGGCAGTAGTACCTGAACTGTTCAGTCCATTACTATTACTACCACTTGTGCAACAGACTGCCACCACTGCCACTACTTCAGGTCAAAATAGAATTGCTCCTCTTACTATAATACTAACAATATAAAAAAAACTGTGAACATTGTACATTGCACTATAACACAGTTATAGTGCAATGTCTGACACATAATGTCTTCTAATGCATTTGATGCTGCTACTTTGTAAAGCCAGAGAAACCACTTTGTAGTTACACAGGTCTGACTTGTCTGAGAACAGAATGAATATAAGAGGAGAACAGGGAGACTGGGAGAACTGATTTCAAAGAGAATTAGAAAGAGTTTAGAGGGAGAATGAAAGTTTCTCAACTAATAACGTAAAACTGAAGAACTGCAGATTACTACTAAACGAAAAGGAAAATTCCCAGGAGATTTTCACAGTGATTTTCCTCTCATAGATCAGCCTGTAGCACAGGAGTAATGATAATTTTAGGAAGACTCTTGACCATTGATTGCTTTTTACCTCTTATTCCTGTCATTTGTTTGCGTGAATTCTGTCACGTGTAATTTAAAGTTCTTAACTGTGGGTATCTTTAAGAATATCATTATGTCACACACTTAATAAAAGGGCCCCTTAAATAAAGTTCAAAGACAATTTGTTTGAATTAATTAACAATGAGTTTGTATTTGGTGCACTATAGAACAGAGAATCAATATTTTAACCAAGCAAAACCTGCTGTACTCATGCAGCCACGGTTTTTTGCTTTCTCACCAAGTCATAAATATGCAAATTTTAACATTATTCAACACATTAATTTTCTGAGCTAAGTCATCCTTAAAATTACCAAACAAAAAGTTCATCATTGTGGAAACTGGGTCCTCAACTAACTCTTGAGGCTTTCTAATTCAGAAAATCAACATTGCAGCATTATATTGTATGTTGTCACCGGGTATTGGAAGGTGATTTTCATCATTGTTATGGGATTATTATTTCTTTACTCTATTTAATTTATTTATTGCTGTTTTTGTTTGTTGCACTGTGTGCCTGTAAAGGGGAATATAAATAATAGTTGAGCTGAATGTAGCCACAATCACTTGATTTTTGCACTGTCCTTATACTTACTCATTATTTGAACAAAAAATATGTACTCTTTTTATTTTTTGACAAAGCACTAATTGGAATGTGGTTAGCCTGGAGACAAACAGGCAAGTGCTCTGTGTTTGTTTTCTCTGTATTTCCATTTACTTCTTTGTAATTTCATTTCACCCGTTTTCATCCCTGACCTGGTTGCAGATGGGACTGTTGTCATTGGCATCCATAACAGTAACTTCTACTGCAGTGCGAGCGACATATAGGCCATCACTGGCTGTGATGTTGAGCAGATACCAGTCCTGCTGCTCGCGGTCCAGCAGACCACTCACGTAGACCTTCCACTCCCCCTGCACAAGGGCCAGACCAAACACACCCCGCGGGTTTCCCCCTGGAAAATATAAGCATGAGGATTAAAATGCTGAAAATACACAGCAGAGAAAAAGGTACAGATTCATTGTAACAGACTTGTGAACAAACTGGAAGTCTTATTGATTCATAAGATCAGTAAGCACCAGCTCCCCACTCATCCACACACAACCACCCACAAATGATGCAGGTACCCTTTGTCACAATCAATAAACATAAATCACCAAAGTGTAAACCATACTGGTGGTGTAGCAGCAATGGCCTTTCAGAGTTAAAAAATCTGACCTTTTAATACAACGCTTCCATTAGGCCAATCAGTATTTTTAAATGCCAGAACACGAGGCCAACATATATCATCCTTAGTCATTATCACATTACGTGAATGGAAAACATCTAGCTCAGCATCAGTGTGAGAGCTTTGCTGGAGAGGCCTCACACTGTATTTTTATCACACCCATAAAAAAAGGAGCGACCACACAAATGTGACTCGTGTGTGAGTCTGTGAAAGGCTGCTACTTATTTTGGAATTTCCAACAAATACACTGATTTCACTTAGAATAGTTTAAAGCAAAGGCTTTGAGGTTGGTTGGTTCTGTTGAAAACTGCAGTGTATTTGAGATATAAAAGCCTGAATATACGGGGTTTCTTGACCTTGCTTGAAATGTTGTGTTGTATAACACATACCTTGGAGTATTACAATAAAAAGGAAATATAAAAAACAAAAGGTTAGTCATGTTTGACATTTGGGTTCAAATTTATTTAAAATTTGACCTTTGATAAAAGCAACCCCATTAGGCCAATGAATCATTTTTATTCAACTCACCCTTACCTCACTGCATGAGGGAAAATCACTGCAGCACAGAATGTGTTGAACTACATTATGTTGGTGTTTAGTGTCGTGATTTCCTCACCAGTGATATAAAAGCTGACTTGGCGGTTTTGATCTGCGCCATCTCGGTCTTTGGTTTTCAGAACAGCCACGACCTCACCAAGGGGGTCGCTCTCTTTTATGGCACCCCGGTAGAGCTCCCTCTCAAACCGTGGTGGGTTGTCGTTAACATCCGACACAGTGATAGTTACCACTGTGGTGGAGGAGAGAGACTGTGACTCCCCCAGATCGGAGGCCACTACTTCAAAGCTGTAGCTGGTGCAGGCTTCATGGTCCATCTGACTCACTGTGGTGATCCAGCCTGTTTTACTGTCGATGGCAAAGGCGGAACTCGTAGTGATGGGGCCACTGAAGGAGCGAGCCCCCTTTGTCAGGTCCACGTTGGAGTTGAGCAGAGGCCCAAGTCTGTAGGCTACCTGCAACACAAAAAAAACATAGCTTTTCAAAGAATATCCCAACACTCTGAACCGAACTACTGAACTGATAAATGTATTTGTAGCAAAAAATAAATGGACACACACCTGTCCATTGGAGCCCCAGTCTGGATCAAGGGCACGCACTTGGACCACTCTTGTTCCTATAGGCATACCCTCCATCACTGTCGCTACATAGGTGTTGGTCTCAAACACCGGCTTGTTGTCATTCACGTCTAAGATCTGAAAAATGGCAAATCTTCACTGACTCAGCTGCATGGTTCAACCTGCTACACTGCATACTGAAACACTGAGTGAAACATCAGTGTTAAAAGATCCTTCAACTCAGTGACTACCATGAACATTTGTGGTTTATTTTTTCTGATTCACTGCTGTACCTGTTGTGATACTGATTTAGTATTTTCAATTCAACTCAGATAGAAAATGGAAACAAAAAGGCTCTGTGTTCAAGCCGCATCACCAACCTTAACCTCTACGTCTACAGTGGAGATGGACTCGATCAGGTCTCTTCTTGTTGTTGCTGCGACCTTGAAGCGGAAGATGCTGACCTGTTCGTAGTCTAGTGGCTTGACCAGACGGATCAGACCTGTCTCCCTCTCCACAAGGAAAGTCCCTCCCTGGTTGCTGTCGAACGTCTCTCCCCCAACTGCAGTGAAGAACCCGGTCTGTCCGGGACCCATGTACACAGACCCAAGGGCTGTTCCTACCGCTGTGTCCTCAGGTATGGTGAAGGAGTACTGAGGCTGGCTGAAGGAGAGAACAAATGCATCTGGAGGGACAACGTGGATGAAGGCTGAAACCAGGGAGTGTTTGGCTGGTGAACCGCAGTCCGTGGCTTTGACGAAGAAAGAAAGCACAGTCCCCTGGAGGTGGTCCACAGTGCTTTTAGTCATCATCCAGCCGCTGTCTGGCTCCACCTGGGCAACAGCAAAATCACAGTGTTATTTTAATGTACTTTAGAGACTGTAATCCTGACAGCAGAGCTTTTACATTCTGACTGTTCTGGCCTCTTGTTTTCTCTTAATGGCCTCTGGCTTGAGATGGATAGGATTTTCTTTATTTATTTAATTTGTCCTTTTATTTCACGAAACAGAGAATAGTAAACAATGTTATTTGAGCTTCTACCTGTTATCAATTTATACTTATATGCTACCTCTGCTCTTTTATTTTCATTCATGTTATATTAGCCTTTTATACTCCAGCTTGTTATTACAATTAGTCATTGCTGTTTAATTGTTTGTTATTTAATTGTGTTTCCTTTTTTAACAGTGAAAATTGAATTGAAGCATCAATCTCAATGTAACACTATTTTGATTAGGTGTGTAGGAATGTACAATCTACAGCTAACAGATGGTTGCTAATCCACTGAAATGGGGAAAGGGTGTCAGCTGAGAATATCTCTTAACTGAAAAACAGCGTTCAGTTCGAGTTTTAATAAGGTTCACTGGGTAGTCTTTTGTTAAGGGAACTGAAGACATGTTTGCAGCTCTATTAAAACTAAGAAAACAGCTGTGTTAAAACTTTAAGAGTAAAATGTGCTGACCTCCAGCACATCAACCAGTGAGAGGCGTGCCTCGCTGTAAAGGGAGTAGGTGATCCTTCCATTAGACCCAGCATCAGGGTCACTGGCTTGGATCTGCGTGACCAGAGAACCCTTGGCAACGTTTGCTTTAATGCTCATGCGGTACTCCACAGCTCTGAACCGAGGGGCATTATCATTCTCATCTGCAAGAACCACTCGCACTGTGCAAAAGGATGCACGGCCTGGAAAAAATAACAGAAAAAAACTGCCTTATTATACTGTTACCATCGCTGTAGGTCGTTCTGGTCATTCCATAAAATGCAATGCATATGCTTAACCTCCACCATCCAGGGCCATAACAGTCAGCACCATGTCCTTGTTAAGAGGATTTTCTCTGTCTAATTTCTGAAGAGTGGATATGACTCCATCTGCGTCAATGGTGAACTGAGTTTTCCCAAGATCATTGATGAAGGAATAGGTGATCTGACCAAACAACCCGGAGTCCTCGTCTGTTGCACGAACCTGGAGGTCCGTGCAGAAAGTAAGGAAAGAATTTCAGTTTGTTCATCACAGGATTCTACTGCATTATCAAAGGAGAAAGATTCCTGTAAGGAAACACTACTGATGAGTAGTGAGAAAGTAAACTTACCTGAATGACTTTTGACCCTGGAGGGGCATTTTCTTGGACCTCAGCCAGGTAGAACCTCTGGCTGAACACTGGGCTGTACAGGTTCGCTCCCAGGACACGTATAATCACCTGTGAATCACCGTCGCTGTTATAATCATCGTCACTATCATCATCCTTATTATCTGCTGACAGATCACTGGCTGATTTGTCAGAGATGATCATATCAGCATGGTAGGCAGAGGTAAGAGCATCAGGCTTGTGACAAAATGGATAGTATGAGTTACAGCTGCAAACAGGTATGCTGTGTTCACATCATGTCAGAGGAAGAGGTAACAACATGTCACGTGGGCTATAAGAGATATGGTGTAACAGAGCCAAAAAAGTCCCACATGTCCCACTTGTAATTACCACTAAGAGACAGATGTGAACATTTGTTTTCCAGTTGGCAGCTCATCCTCTTAGCAAATCTGATATGACGTGAACACACAATTGCAGAGCTGCTCAGCAGCCAGTTGTAAAAAAAAAAAAAAAAAACTGCAGTCCTACTGGACAGCTGCCGATGTTTGTAATAAATTTGAAGCGAGGGGTTGCTAAAGAAGGTCAGCTTGCTGTTTATAAACACCGCAAAGGTTAAAAAACAGGACATCGGTCGACAGAACTAAATTGTAAGTGCCGAGAAGCTGTGTCACCTGAGCAGTGTTGGTGAAGACGCCATCTGACACAGACACATTGAGTTGATATGAGAGTTTCATGCCTTGTCTCCTCTTGTTAGACAGACTGAGCACCCCGGTGTCTGGCTCCATCATAAAAGTCATCCTCTCATTCCCAGAGAGAATACTGTACCTGAGGGCAAATAAAAAAATGAGTGATTATGTTTTACAATGTTAAGCTGCTGGAAATCAAAGTATCTACCTTTGTGTATTTTGTGTGGACAAAAAAGACAAATAAAAGATGGAGGGAAAATTAAGAGATTTTTATGGCCAAAGCACAGAACAAAAAAGCCTGGTGAGAACAGCGATTTTCCAAACACAATGACTGGAAAAGTTTAGGAATATTTTCTTCAATGAGAATCTGGTACAAAACATTACTTCAAAAACACCAAAACGGGAAATTTTAAAAGCTTTTTTTTTGGTCTTACCTCAACCTATGAGCATCACAGATGTCAGCATCTGACGCCTGAACACAAGTAACAAAGTGTCCTCGTGGAGCCAGCTCGCTGACGAAAGCTTCGTACAGTGTTTGGCTGAAATTAGGTGGATTGTCATTTGTGTCAGTAACAGTTACAGTTACACTAACATCACTGCTGAGGGCAGGGTCTCCACTGTCCGTCGCTCTGACAATGAAGTTGTAGCGCTGGGTGAGCTCATAGTCAAGCAGGCGTGCCGTGAATATCAGTCCGCTGTTACTGTCAATGTGAAAGTAGTCGCTGCTGTTGTAGATGTCAGATAGGATCTGGTAGCTCACAACGGCGTTCTTCTCGGAGTCTTGGTCCTGGGCAAACACCTACAGTGAGAGTAACATTAAACTTTACACCGCCTCATGCATTATTCAAGATAAGGTCTGATTTGTTTAGCCTGATATACTCTATAGCTACTACAGTGCCCACACTGAGTCCAAATGAGAAAAGTAAATAAAGCTCTGAGGTACTGTGAGGACACAGTCGCATCTAAAACCACATCAAAAGATTTGTTGAACATTCAACATGATCATTTTGTTTAAAAAGGAGAGAATTAGACTGTCTATGCAACCACCGTCAGATCATCAAATACAAAAACATGAAAAAGTGAAAATAAGTGGAGTATTCATATTGAAGTAGAGGAGGCAAAACTATTTTACTGTTGGTTTGATCAAGTGTTTTGGGTTCCAGTCACACTCAACTAAAATTTGTATTCATATGTATGATGATGTCCCAAACATAAATTTGCATAGTATGACCTACGGAGTGAACAATACTGCAAGCCCAGGTGTATTTTAAGGCAACATAAACTTTGAGTTCAATTATTCTTAGACTGCCCTCTTGATACTTTTAAAATTCCCCATAATTCTCCAACTTATTTCTATGGCTGACTAAAGAAACAACTAAAAGAACAACAATACTGGGCTACTATCCGCTAAAGGTCAAGAGTGTCCACTGAGATATTTCTAGGGAAATATCACACTATTCTCTCATAAATAAATGATCTGGCATCTAATATTCATCCACAATACCGCTGAAGTGAGTCTTAAGTGTAAACACTCATTCACAAAGAGTACACACTGGACTGACTCAATAAACAAAAACACACACACCTGTAACACGGTCGTGCCAATCATGGAGTTCTCGGGAAGAACAGTGGAGTACGAGTTATTCTGGAACGACGGCGGGTTATCGTTCACGTCCAGCACGACGATGTCCACATCGACCTCAGACTTTGCCCCAGTCAGAGTATCTGTAGCCTTCACCGTTAGCCGGTAGTACTGCATGGTCTCATAGTCTAATGGGTAGATCACACTAATGATTCCTGTGTCAAAGCCGATGTCAAACTGGAAGGACGGGTCCCCGTCCATGATGCTGAAGATGACGCTCTGGCCTTCGGGACTGGTGGCATTGATACACAGGACAGAGGTGGAGATGGCCACATCCTCTCTGACAGTGACACCGTAGAAGGGCTTGTCAAACACCGGCATGGCTTTATTTACTACAGTAACAGGCAGCTCCACCTCACTGGACAGAGGGGGGAGGCCGCCGTCAGTGGCCACAAGGACCAGCTTGTACTCTGCGTTGGATAAGTCTGCTTCGAAAGCTCGCTTTAAGGTCAGCTCTCCTGTCACAGGATTCACCTGCATGGAATATGTAAAGAGTAGTTTGTAACATAAGGAGAGAAATAATGTACAAACCCATGAATTTTCAAATGTATAGCTCCCATATGAAATCAAGAAAAACATAATTTAAGAGCAGGAAAGATGCAGCTCTCACCTGAAAGTTCCTGTGCTGCTCCTTCAGGCTGTAAGTCACCTCACCATTCTGACCGTAGTCTTGGTCAATGGTTGAGACCCTGAAAATAGCTGATCCCGGCTCTGCTTCCACCTGCACTGCAGCATAGTAGGGGAGGTTCACAAACTCTGGGGCGTTGTCGTTCACATCCTCCACCTATGAAAGGACAGTTGTTTTAAGAAAATCTAATGGGGTCATTGTGAGACTTTGGTGGTAACTGAGGGCTTCATGAATCAGCCCCTTACATTTGGTAACAGGGTCAGTAAACACTGTCCATGATCAGTTTCTCTTTGTGTAACTGATATCATATATTCTCCATCTGCTTGTTCTTGAAGCTAATGTGCATCATGCATACTGAAATATTCCAGTACAAAACATGATGCTTTGGTGTTTTGTTATCAGGTTATTAGCGCTGCGCGAAACAGCTCCAATAAATGTCATGCATATATACTCACATAAATTTCCACACCTACCTGCACTTGGACAGTCACCCTGGCCACCCTCAGTATCTCATCTTCTCTGGTGACCTCCAGCACCAGCTCATAACTGTCCCTCTCCTCTCGGTCAAAAGGCACACCAGTGGTGAGCACCACTCCACAGGTCGGCCGAATGATGAAGCGTCCACCGGGGTTCAGCAGAGTGTACTTCAGCGGCTCGTTGAGGCGGTGGCCGACTGCGCTGACAACAGTCACTAAAGTGACGTTGGGTATGTTCTCTGGGATGGAGGCGGAGTAGACAGGTAAGGTGAAGAGAAGGCCGCTGTCTATAGCTTCGCGGACAAGCACCGTTACAGACGCCACGCTGGAGAAACGCCCATCCCATACCTGGAAACAGACAAAAACGGAGTGGTAATTTACACACATATGACAGCTGACTCAGAAGAGGATACTGCAGAGGATGTAATACTGGAGTTTTAAATTCAAAAAGATGTTGAACCCTGGGTAATGGAGATGTGGAGACCACCCATAGCTGAATTATTATACTTATCTAAGCTAGTGACAGGATATACAGAATTTCTAATCAAACGAGATTAGATGTCCACTGGTGGCCAATAACTTACCTTCACATTGAAGCGGTAACGATCTTTATTGAGGCTCTGATTGATGACGGTCACAAGTCCAGTGTAGCGCTCCACAGCAAAATACTCCGCGTTGCTGTCCACCAGAGAGTAAACTAGTATGGAGGTTATGGACTTGTCAGGGTTCAGGGTGAGATCAGGGTCAAAAGCTTCAACCCTAAGGACCTCGACTCCCATGTAGGTTGGCAGGAGGAGGACTGCCTCGTAAGTGTCCTGAGAAAACTTTGGAGGTGAGTCATTGATGTTGATCACCTTAGAAGGGGCAGAAACACAGATTTTTGTGAATAATCAAATCTTACAGAGGAATAAAGCGTCAAGATGGTTTTTTAAGGCAGTGAAAGCTGATTTACATGTAATTTACTTACCTTTATGAGAACCTCTGCTGGGCTGTCAGCACTCCTAGGAGGCTGACCACTGTCTCTAACATGGACCCGGAAGAGGAACTCGGAGAAGGTCTCATAGTCCAGACTGGCAATCGTTCTAAAATTTAAGAACCGTTGAAATAAGAAGAAACCCGTTCTTTGCCCCAGAAATTAAGGGCTATTTCAGTCTATAAGCAGGTGAATCAAACATTCTATGTGTCGATGTCACTAGTCTGACTTCTACACGTCACCTACCGAATCGATCCAGTCCCTGAATCCACGCTGAAAAACATGCGAGCAGTGTCGTCTATGATCTGGAACACTAACAGGGCGTTGTGATTTCGGTCCCTATCGGTTGCCTGGATGACTAAAGGGCTACCATCCTCTCCCAGTACCACACTGTTGACTGGAGCAGCCTCACTGATTTCACCCACATACCTGTTATAGTGAAAAAAAAGGAAGCTGCTGTACAAGAGGAAAGCTTCACGTATAATCACTCCAGACAATTATAAGCTGTCAGTACTCTACATAGCTCGGTTAAGAGCACAGGAGGATGTCAGCGGCAAACCTCTACTCTCTCTCTACTCTGTAATTTGGCTTTGACGATCACTGATACCTGATTTGTTGGAAGACAGGTGGGCTATCATTGACATCCCCCACCTGGACAATGACAGTGGTGCTGGCCTCCTCTCCAGCCATGCTCAGGGCATGTACCACCAGAAAGTAGGATGTTGTTTGCTGCCAAAACAAAGAAATATTTAGAGGAAAAGTGCTGTTTTATAATGTTACACTGATTCCTAAAATCAAGAAAGGCCATTAAAAAATCAAACATTTTCATCTTAAAATTTCCACTGTCCAAAATGTAATTAAGTAATGGTAGTTAAGGGGAACTGTGGAAGTCAAGACAAGAAATGGAAGACCAAGAAAACTTTAAGGTAAAACTGCACATCTGCTGGGCAGAAAGGCAAAGCAAAACCCCTGTATGAATGCAAAGGAGCTGCAGGAAGGTTTAGCTGACACAGGATTGGTGTTGCATGGTTACACTGTTCAGCGCTGATGCACAAACAGGGTCTATGTGGAGGAGTCATCAGAAGAAAACGTTTCCTGCGACCTCATCACAAAAGTGAAGTATGCAAAGCAACATCTGCCCTGGCTTCTACAACAGGAAAATGATCAAAGCTATGCCCCAAAATTTCCCATAAACTACAGTACTCGAAGAAATACAAGCGGGGTTACTAAGCAGTGGGGTGCCCAAACTTTTGCACATGCCACAATTAGCACAGGTTTGTTTTTTAAAAATATTTTTTACGTTTATGACATTACATTGCATTAACACTTGAAGAAAGGCTGAACAAGTTGTTTTTACTTCTGTTCACTTCAAAAATCAATAAAATGTATTATTTTCCCACATTGAAATGGAACTATGTTGAAGCGAGAAACATTAACCAACCTCAAAGTCAAGTAGTTTGCGTGTGCTGATTACACCTGTGTGTTGGTTTATGAAGAAGCGGCGCTCCTCGTTGCCCCTGTTGATATCATACGTGAGTGCTGAGCGGCTTAGGGCGCTGACGGTGGTCACATAAGTTCCAACAGTGCTGTTCTCCATTATCTGTAAATACGAAGTCATCTGTGATATGATTTTAGGCACTTTGGTGAGCTATGTGCATGATTTCATTGATGATACTCTTTTTACCTACTGAATATGTGTCCATAGATTTACCATTAATCCCTCCCTACCATCTTCCAGCCTTTCTTTAATTCAATCTATCTGTCACTTCCCAGCCCATCTCTCTCGTTACCTCCGCCTGATACTCCTTCTGAGAAAATTTGGGTTTGGAAAAGTCGGAGAGTATCATGGAGATGCGAACTGAAGCTGTGGCCATTAATGGCGGAAATCCACTGTCTGTGACGCGAACAGTGAGGGTGTAAAAGCCCACACAGGTGTGATCCAGGTCTCTGGCAATGAAGATAAGTCCTGTGGCATTATCGATGCCAAACACACCACGGGTGTTACCTGAAAGCCGCAGAAAGGTTACAGACATTACTGGTAAACATGAAAAACAGAATTCTAATCCCAATTTGTTCTGTCATTAAAAAGCATGTCACAGTTCAGCCAAAACACTGTTTAAAACATAAGAAAATAGATAGAACTAATAAACTACTTTACTTTCAGATTCACACCTGCTTCTATAGTATACGTGAGTTGTCCATTAATCCCATTGTCTTTGTCTAAAGCTGTCACTTGCAGTACAGAAGTGCCTACGGGAGAAGACTCGTAGGCCACAGCATCATAAACGGTGCTGGTGAAGTAGGGGATGTTATCATTGGAGTCCTCCACTGCCACCAGGATACGAGCCAGGTCACGGTTAAATGGAAATTCCTGATCCTTGACCTACAGCAGCATCAGGCAAAATGAGAGGTGAATATGGATAGTGTTGCAGGAGGCGATAAATGAAGGAAATCAGCTAAAATTAAGTAAGGCAGGCAGAGGTGCCAAGAGGAGCATCATTTGGAAGAGAGTTCAGGGACACACACAAATTAACACACACATACAGGCCTATGGTAACAGCCAACCAAACACACGCAGAAACAGACTTTCTTCCATGTCTCCCTTCTCACCATAATAGTGAGGATGTGCTGTGTTCTGGCCTCATAGTCCAGCCTGTCTGCAGTGTAGACGACTCCTGTGCCAGGATTGACCCTGAACAGTCTCATACTGGCTGGGTCCACACTGCCATAGATAGAGAAGCTCAAACGAGCACGCTCGTCCATGTCTGATGCTCTAACACGCAGTAGCTCCATGTCAACCGGTGCGTCCTCTGAGACACTGACGTCATAGGCCGGCTGTGAGAAGACTGGAGGGTTATCGTTGGTGTCTTGTACCCGGATGAACACCTGAGTGACAAAGAGACGGGGGGACTTAAGCTAATAGGGTAGGTACAGAGAAGACCTGTACTCAGTCTATTATCCTTCAGGATAACAGCCCTGCTGTGGAGTTAGCTTTTGGTGACAGATTTTTTCCATTTGCAAAGGAGAGATTGAAACTATTATTACTGTCTATTCACTGTGAGGCAAAGCAATTTTTATGGTGCGTTTCTAAGCCGGACAGCATGTTGTCTAAAAGGGACGTGGACAATCTTTGTATTTATACAAACACTTGACATTTACTTGCCCAGGCTAATCCCATTAATCCACTGATATCAAGGATTTCCCTTACAAGGCAGACCTTCTATGGCAGCCAAGACAGCAGGAGCACAGGAAATGTCAAAAACAGAACAACAAAAAGCACATTTCATAGTCAGCAAGAGATAATTTCAGAAAAAAGGGAGTTCAAGAGTAGGAAGGAGGAAAGCTGAGAGTAAACAGCTCCCCTAGGAAGAAGCAACAGTAATTGAATTGGATGTGGGTCTGGAGTGTATAAGAGGCAGTGCCAGTGCATAACAAATCAAAAGTGTGTGTACCTGTGCTGTGGCAAAGTTGGTCCCATCTGTCACCTGGACAGTCATGTTGTACACAGACTGCACCTCTGCATCCAGGGGCTTGGCCACAACTATAGTACCCACCCCGACTTGAAGGTCAAACTGCATGTCAAAGCTCCCTGGAGTTGAAAAAAAAACGTGCACACGCACACACACACAAACACAGTTCATACTTCAGTTTCAGTCATTTAGTATTCACTTTGAGTGCTAAACTCAGGTGCTCTAAGTTATTACTGTGTAATTGTTTTGGCCGTGCGCCTGTGTCTGGAGCTGGAGGGTCTGTGAAATAAAATGAACTGAAATGCAATGCAATGTAGCGCTGAACCCACTTGGCAGCCTGAGAGCTGTTAACAGCCACACAAACATCTGTCTTATCACTCCAAAACACAACCCATCTCAGAGATCAAAAACCTGCAGCCGGGTCTTTTCCAGCGGCGGTGAGTGTACAGTTTAGAGGCTTAATGTTTGATTAGAGTGAGGCAGAGGATTGATATGTGTTAGGTATTCAGTACCATCCTTCGTCTCATTCCAACTCCTCTCTTGAGATATCTGGGAGCTTGAGCTCTCCTCAGCATATGAATACTGATTGGGCATTTTTCACAGAAGCACTGATGCGTGTTGAGTTGGAGCAAACCATGGGGATTCACGCTTTTTTTTTTTTTTTTAGAGGAGAGGTTGGTCAATATTACACTACAGGGGAACAGTCTCACAACATTAAGAAAAACAGATATTACAGATAGATTTAGTTTACATAATAAAATATGACTATTGCAAAATATATGATGCACATAAATCTTTTCATTTGTGTTCCGTTCAATTGCCAATAATTTATATTTAATTTTATACTTACTACTATTTGTCTTAATTGTCTAAAATTTGTCTTAATTTAAGATAACAGCCTTGACTGCTGTCAGCAGATAAGTGACAGGCATAACTAATAACTTAAAGGTGCCCTGTGGAGCAATATTTTTGAGCGGTGCCTCTCTTGTATCACATATTCTACCAGCACGCACACAAGAATGCATATAAACAAAATGACACACGTCAGCCCAAAAAATAAATTCTAAAATTGATTTGTGTGAAGGAGTGAAGGAGACAGAGTAGTGCACATTTCTTTTTCCTACCTGCAACAAAACAAGTTGTTAAACCTGGAATAACAGTTTTCGTTTTGCTTTTTCTTTCATTTATGACCATGTGGCAAATGTAAACAAATAATCACTCTACAATATTCAGTATTCAGTGCAATATTCACTCAATTCCAAAAATAAATCCAGCTCATACTGGGGCGACATGCTTTTTTTTCTTCTGGCCCAGTACAGGTCTGGGTCCATGGCCCATATACAACATGATTGTCAGATGCTACTTCCACAATCTCCAGGCTGTCAGACAGCACTAGAGGACAATAACTGGAATCAGCCCAGATGCCAGAGTATAGGGGCTAGATTCAGGCTGAGGAACCAGGCATATGCTGGGCCAGACGTTTCATTTAGCTGTCTAGAAGAAAAACAGAGAAGATTTTGGACGATAATTATCTGCAGGTTCATCACTATGAAGGGACGCCTCTCACATTACTTGTCATTGTTAATATAAACATATTGATTATAGCCACTTTTAATTTTTATCTACAACTGAAGAAAAACAAACACGTTCTCAAATATGCTGTGTGGCATCACAGCATATCAAGATTTGTTTAAGAATACATTTCCGTCTGGAGAAGCCTCTCCGAGTGTAGGAACACTACAGTTAGGGGTCGACTGTGTCACATCCTTCCCTATTTACTTTCCAAAGAAGCAGCATTGTAGCTGAACTAATGGCATGAACCTGTTCTGCCTGGGCAAAGATAACAAACTAAAGCTGTTTGTGCAGAGTTGGGTGAGAGTCCTTTTTCCAACTAAGATCAATATATACTGCCTTTGGCCAAACAAGGTCCTGGTACTACATGCTGCATTTCCAGAATTTTCTGAATTTCTCCAGACCTGAGGCATTTGAGAAAGAGGTGTGGCAAAATTAGCTTTGACCAAACCTGTGTCAAGTGAGCAGTTTCTTCCACACGCATTCTGCGGTATGTAGAACATTTCTCTGGCGAGCCGTCCACCTTCGGGGCGAAAGAAGAGAACGAAAGAAGGAGATAATTAATATTTATGGAGTCAAGGATATTCTTATGATCAAGGCCTGCATCATTTACATTTTATACAGTGCTCCCCAATCTCAACATTTTTAACATGTATTAAGTAAGGTAAGCAGACCATTCATCAGAATACTGCAGCACAGGATGGGAAATGTGATTCATTCATGGATGATATTTAAGTCCAGTTCTAGAAGTTTGAGAGAAAAGATAATCATCACTATGCTTTTACTTTATGCAGAAAAAAATTAAATATTAAAGAGCTTTTCCTGTACAATCACCACACTGACATCAACAGTGAGAGTGGAACAGGAGGAAAAATCCACCACATTTACATTTTCTGTATCTTTGGTGTGTGACTGAAAAGAATAATCAACTAAGGAAGCTGGGTCTCTACAACTGTTTTTAATCAGAACTGTTAAGCAGCAGTCAGTAATGAGCTACTGTATTCACTGATTATTCTTTCAAAGACTTGAATCAAGCGGTCGCGGCATTGAACTGGTGTGCTCCCGAGAAGATTAATTGTTTTCACTAGACCCAGAGCGGCAGCAGAAGTCATTCTTTCACTGTCCTTTGTTTGCCAGTTTACTTTTGGACAAATAAACCCTCAAGAAATGCAGTCTTTTGTGTGGACATTACCCTTTGCCTGTGTACAATTGATCTCTACGACTAGCGTGGCAGTGGCCTTTTGTTTTCAACAGGTTACTTTTGATTATGAGAAACATCCACCACTGGTAACTTTCACCACTGGAAATGCACCCTGAATGTTCTCTGGCCTGTTCAGTATTGTATGTTAATTTTCTTACCGATGATATTGAACCAGACAGGTGTGCTCGACTGGCTGACAGCGACTACTCCCACTGGCTGAGCTACAGCAGCCGTCTCCAAAATCGAGAAATTGTAGTAGCGCTGGGTGAACATTGGGGGCAGAGGCGAGGGGACAGGTTTGCGAATCCACTCTATGTGGAGTTTGACGGTTGACCATAATGGGGGATCACCGCTGTCCTCCGCTTTTATCTAAGAGAAGGAACAAATATTGAGAGCTGACGCACACAGGAGTGAATGGCTCTAACATTTCAGAATTTAAGCAAAATATTAAATAATGACAAACCACACTGAAGGAATGGATTTACCATTATACTTCATCTGGTTTATGTATTCAGGGCAAGAAAACATCAACAATGTATTAGAATCCTGGTCTCCCCGCTTCACAGAGATTGTCAAAACTATACTGATGAAATCTATACTCATCTCCTTTACATTTACTTACATCTATACCTCAGTGACAACGCCCCATCCATAAATAAGATTTTTGTTAAATTTGATCTCAGCAATTAAAGTTTAATGGGATGGCTATTTCTGCCTGAAATCGATTAGGTTACCCTTTCACACACCAAATAGGAATATCATTATCCAAAATAAATCAACTAAATCTTTGGAGGAACCTATATGAGAGGTAATTGTAAAATATGGAATTATAAGTGGTGCTCACTGTAGACCAGATGCTGTGAGCCAAACACATTATTTAAGTCATTATTTGCTTAATGACTCAGCGTTACCTTGAAAATGAAAGAAAGACGGCTGAATGGGGGAAGATTGGCGTGTTTGTTGTCCATGTCACTGGAGGAGGCTGCTGTCACAATTCAATTATGAGCTCGTTAATGCTGAAACTGAGTACAAGCCGAGGAACGAACTCCAAGAGAACACGGGCATGATCTGCATCTGATTCAACTAATCAGTGACTCAGATGCATAAGAAAAGTCTGGTGTTTGTAGTGTTTACTGTATGTAAAAATGGCTGGAGCAGGATAAATGCAATGTTATTAGTATAAAGTCACAAAAATTGCAATTTGTACTTGTCTTTGGGATGAGATAAAGTATGGGCAGGGAAAACACAAGTGCCATTTCATGCCAAAGTATCAAAAATGCACTGTGCAACCTCAGTGGTCAATGCCATCCACTGGGGCACTTTTGAGCTCACTGATCATTGAACAAACAAAAACATCCAAGCTTCCACCAACTTTGCACCTGCCTGAAAGCAGAGCCCTATGAACTAAAGGCGTGCCAACTGGCCATGAATTCTGTTGTAACTAGAAACAAGAAATGGAAAAGCAGCACTCGGGAAGCCAAAGTCCTGTCCCAAGAAAGACAATTGGTATCAGTCTTTAATTGAGACTATAGATATATCTTCATGTGTGCCATGTTCCTTGTGAGGGCTGAATTTTAGCTGAAACCTCTCACTTAGCCAAATCCCAAAGCCTAAAAACACTGTAAATAAAAATAAAGGAACATTCATATAAACAGCAGCCACTTTTTAAACATGAAACTCACAGTGAGGATATCATAGCTTCCCGCCGTCACCATCTTCTTCGATGACACCATAGCAGTCCTGGGCTCAATACTGAACTTTTCATCCTCATTACCATCCACAATGCTGTATGTGATGTTGCCATTGGCTCCCAGGTCACGGTCATAAGCAAAAACTCTGTAGACCGGTTCACCGCGTTTGTTGCGATCTCGTTCTGGCAAGCTGATGCGGTAGGTGACTTCCGGGAAGGTGGGCGGGTTGTCGTTCTGGTCCTCAACGTGAACTATAACACACACAGTAGACTGGCGGGTGGTCACTGGGCCGTCTATAACTGTTACCTGAGGAAAACACACAAGTGTAGAAGCATACAGAAAAAACAAAACAAAACAAACCCCACAGGGATGCATCAGTCTCTTGACCATGTTTTGTATTAATGTATGGGTGTTTATTTGTGAGCGCATACATTTATTGACATCTTTTATCTTGGCTCCCACTGTGTGGATCCTGCTGTGGAGTGCAGGGCCACGTGGGCCTGAGCTCACGGGAAATCTCTTTGTATTATTGATCCCCTGGAGGCAGAGGCTGAGGTCTGATCACTGATCAATTGGATCAGATCAGGGTGAACACCATTGCTGCCAGCCTGACTGCTCACTAGACTATTAATTACAGATAGGCGGAGCAGTGGGTGGCATGTATGCACAAGCATTCCCTATTAAAATCTCAGGACAATGAACCAACAAAGGCGTCTGCCCCCAATTTTATTTTTTTTAAGATGTGAATGTTCAAGTGTATATGGTTTTAGAAGCAAGTGTCATTTCGTAGTGCGTTGTTATAAGCTGGGTTCCTACTAAGTAGTGCAGCGCAAAGAGTTATTGAGCCAAAAGAAGTCAATTGGCAATACAGAGACAAAACACCAAGCTGCAACACTGTGGGCCAACTGCAGGTTATTCCATTCCATTTTGTAGAGGGGCCAAAGTGCTTGTAGATTCAAGCAAGTTGAAGGAAAAGTTGGGGAAAGCAGAAGTTTGTTCATGTCTCTAAAGTCGAGGATCTCTGATTATCAGGTTCATCTGCATGCAGAGCAGCAAGACCAACTGAAATGATAATCACAGAGCTATCTGTATGCCCAGTGTCTGCGCTTATCAAATGCCGGGCAGACCAACTCCTCTCCTCCCTGTTGTCGTCCTGACTAGAGAAGATAACCAATGATGAATGATTACATTTAGAAAATCCTAAACCTGGGACCCAAAACTACAGCCATTCATCACAGTTTATGGAGCCTTGAGGGCCTGCCAGGGTTGTCCTCCACCCTGTCTCTGTTAATAGTGAGCTGTGGCAGCTGGCAGGGCCAGATAAATAATAATACTATAAACCCATGAACACTGTTAAGGTTTTACTGTACCTCTAAGAAGTGCTCTGCCTGTTGTTCTCTGTCCAGTTTCCTTGAGGTTGTTGTGATCAGCCCTAAAAATCATAAAAGAGCAACTTGAGATTAGACACAAACACAGATTTTCATGTTAATAAAGACCTGAAGTTACCGTTGGTGTTTCGAAATTATTCAGTGTGAATACTGCTTTCATAAAATATTTATCATCATTTACCATCTCCTTTTACAAGTTTACAAATAGTGTTACGTTTTTAAAGCAAAAATAATTTCCAATCAGAAAGTCTTCCACTTTCAGAATGAGCGGATGTGCACATGTGTATCCTCACATGCACATATATTGCTCCAAAAATTATAGCCTGCAGCGCTGGCAGAGGCGATGGCATTTGGCACAAGTCCATATGGCACTGTATAGCTGAGGGTCATTCAGTTGGCCAGCATGCCACCAGGACAGAGGAAAAGGAGCAAGGCAATTGGTAATAGCTTTGATCGAACCAGATTGTTAGGCTGATGGTTAGATGGTTTGACAAACGCTAGCAGGCTGCACCAGAGATCACAGCGACAATGACAGCTCCATTTTCACTGTACAAAAACAAAGATGCCCCCCCCCTCACACACACACACACACACTCAAACAAAAACAGACAGAGTTTCTGTTGATCGATAATTGCTAGGTTTACTCTGTAAAAACTTTGTGACTTAAACAAATCAAAAGTTTCCCAGACATATTTCTGGGCAGCAGAGAAACAGGAGAATGCAGGAATTGATCCATAAGCAGATTCGGCTCATCATATGACAGCTTTATAGTACTGTAAGCCAATTTTTGTTTCAAAAGAAATGAATGCTGTTGATCACTGAATGTTATTCGGCATCTCATCAGAGCATCCAAACACAGTGAAATGGGCACATTTATCTCAGCCTGGATCTATTTTATCCTAACACATAAATGTAATGCACTGTTACAAACACTGAAATATGATTATTTTGTTTTTTCTCTCAGAAAAAGAATTCATCTGTCTGTTGTAGAGGAGATGCCAAGTACACATATAGCAGTCTGCACAAAGTCACAGAGTAAATAGATGCACAAATGCCCTGAAAATACAGACATCCATACACAAAGACAGACACATGCACTAATAACCACATTCATACAAATATATTATGATATTATTTCTGCATGGGTTTTTATGAGGAATGATTACTCTGAATGTGCTTTAATGGTGATAAAGTGTTTGTTTCAGTGTAATGAAGCATTGCAGCGAAGTAGGATTATTTCGGATGCTTAAAATATCTTTGCACTCAACACCCGGTGGATAGACTAAAACCGTGGTGCATCACACGCTCTTACTCTCTCGTGCTTGCACATATCACAGTGTCACCTTGAGCTTGCTACGCAGGCTAACTTCAATTAAGCAAATTAGGAGTAAATCTAGTGCGGCGGTCACAAGCTGCAGGAGAGAGACTAGAGGGGGGAGGTGGGGCTTGTTCAGCAGAACGCAGCGCGAGTTACAACTGATAAAAATCAATGATCTACAGCTCGCAGCACTTCTGCAGCTGGACAATCCTCCATTTTAATTGGACATCAGAAAAAATAACTTAAAAATCCCCACCCACACCTTCATATGCATACAAAATTTATGTTATGGTCCAGTGGCCTGTTTCAAATCTTTAGAATTCTCTTCCTCTCTAAAAAAATATATGTCAATTCACAGCCTAGTTCTTAGCCACATAGAGGGAATAGCTCTCATACATTTTCTAACTGGAGAAACATTAAAAATACAAACTCATCGTTGATCATGAACACCGACTCAAACATGTACAACGAATTTGTCTATATACTGGTACAACAAAACCAATACAATCAAACAGAGGGTTGTACAAAAGGTCACGCAGTCACCATGACTCCATGATGGCCCTTTGCAAACATGCATGCTTTTACAAGAAGCGCTCCATCTGACACCCTGTGTCAACACTTATCTGTGCTGTTTTCACCCCCAAAGGAGGTAGGCTTCACTCACACACCTCGAAAACAGCACTGTAAGCTGTCATAGCACATTTACACACTTTGCACTCATTCAAAGTTCTACTTCAATACATTCTGGGAATTGTTGCGGTACCTCCAACCCGTCAAATTGACACTTCCAGAGTTGGCTTGAAAAATGTATTACTTTGAACCTCCCCAAATCTGGTTTTGAAAAACAATTTGAAACTTGAAGGGGTTTTTCAGTTCAGGTCATAGTGTGGCTGGCAGCTGCTTCATGAAAATAAATCAATCAGCTGGGTTATGTTTATTCATCTATCCAATGAAATCACTCTGCTACATGGAAAGTTTTTGACTGGGTAAACAGTGAGGAGTGATTCATATTGAATGCATCTCTTAGTCATGCACGTCTCATTACCAAACTAATAGACTGGCACTGTCAGTCCCATTATTGTGAAAATTGTGATAATAATGTATTCACACACATCTTGTGATTGTGACTTTTTAAAACTGCAGAATAACATATCTGCAAATAATCTACAATTTTCATGTTATTTATTGGGCTTCAATAAACTAGTGCGAGTCAATCTGAGAGAGAATTTTCTCTGAGAGAAAAGATTGCATGAAACATTAAAAAACATTTGCTCAGTATTGCAGTGAAAGTTCTTTTATCACAGTGTCAACAAGATAGTCATGGATATGAGTTCCCTTGTATAGTATTAATGAATAACAGATAACAAAATACTGGGTCTGGGGCTTTGACAGAGACAGCAGGACTCAGATGGCTAAAAAACTCTCCCCTGTGGCACACACACACAAACACACTCTCATGCGCACAAAGGCAAATTGAGCTTGTGCAGTTGCTAGATTTGTGTGTTGTGGTTCACGCAGATGTGCGAGTTTCATAGCATATGAGGTGGCATCCTCTTCATCGCCTCATTACAATAGAGCTGCCCTCTCTGACACACTGCTGTAACCAATTAATCATTTGATTAAGTTGCTACACAAAATCTTTCTCTCTCTCTCACACACAGACACACACATTAATCATACATACAGCTGTTGGATGTGTGTTTTAATCAGCTCAAAAACAAATCAACTGGATATAATTTTGCATTTTAATGACATTCACATCCAAAACAGGCACAGTAATTCATTATTATAACTAACATATAAATGACCTGCATCATATTTTACTTTTGATCCTAAAGGGGCAAGACTAAGCGTGAGAATGGCTCTGTGTTGGGTACAGTCTACGTATTATGTATGAGGACCAGTATGTCCCAATTAGAATCAATATGAGTCCCAGTGTGCTTCCCTACATCGTGTCAGTGTATCCATGAGGCTATAACGCACAAAAGCACATTCAGAGGGGGACAGAGGATGAGAAATGGAAATACCCATTTTGATTTACAGAGAGAACACGAAACAGCACACCATTAGGGAATTCCTTCCTCCATATGCTCAATGACTGACATGCTGCATATTATGTTCAGTCCATTGGCTTTTTTTTTTTAAATCATTATATTGACATTTCTTTGAATCAGAATACAGATCCTCATAACAGTTGTTGTACTGAAACACTCATAACTTTATGTAGGGCAGAGACATCAAAGACTTCACAATGATTTATTTTCATCTGGATTTGAATAAAACATTTCACCTCCTCAATAATTCTTTAATGGATGCTTCAAGCAAAGCTTGTACTCAGAATGCATGGGGACTTCCCTAGGCTTCAAACTTGGTAGCCCAAACTGAAACACATCTGATTTTATTTGCTTGATTATTTTATTATTCTAAACAGATATAGTGATAATTCCCCAGACTTTCAAATGTGGACATTTTGTAAATTAATCACAGTTAATTGTTAAATAAGAGGAGATTTAAAAAAATGTTCTTATAATATGCCAAGATTGTGAAGAGTGTGGGATCAAGACAGGCTCTGACAGGGATCCTGTCTGTTCCACAGGGTCTAAAAGATTCTAAGTTTTGAAATGATGTTCAGTCATAATGTTGTGAGATGATATTCAGTTCACAGGCAGCAGCTGTAAAACATCTTTTGTGAATCCGTTAAAAAAAATGCATGAGAAACTGAAAATTTAAAGATGCACAGAAAAGGTTTGACTTTAGAATAATTTTGAAAATGTACAAACAATATGTGAACAAACAATCTGAACAGTGAGGCTACACAAAAAGTCTGATAAAGGAATACATCTGTGAATTTCCGACTTCTGATTAAAAGCAGGAAACTGAGTGTTCCAATGTTGTGTCAGAAATTTGAAGGGGAACGCCGCTTGTTTTTACACATCAAAGTCTGCTTAAGAGTCTTGAGGAATACTACTGCCTATGTGAAAAAAAAGTTATGTAAAACCTCTTGTGCCTCCAGAGGGAGCAGCGCAAAATTTAATAAATTGCGTTGGTTGGGTCTGAAAACTATTTGAAAATTAGAAAAAGCTGGGCGGTGTGAAGTTACCAGACCTCTGTAGCCTGCTCCTGATCTCAGTGTGAGGATACAGGTCAGAGGTTTCATTAGCTGCTACTAACATACATACAACCCACCCGACTCTCTCAAACCAAACTGTCAGCACTGAAGTGGGATTGTGGGTAAGGAAGAAAATATGCACTGAATTACATCTAGGCATCAGTAATTGCAACAGTTTTAATAATGATTTTCTACCGAGTTTGACAATGTAGGAGTTAAACGTTAATCAGTGAACTCTTTATAAAATTCACTACAAATTCTGCTCACATCTTTATACCCAATACAGTTTTATCACCCACTTAGGCTTTATTCACAGAAACAGACATATTTTTTTGCATTTACACACAAAATTAAAATTCTTGCATGGATCAAGGACAGTGTGCAAATTTTATCTTTGGACTCATTTTTTTATACATTCACAGGCTTTAACCTCTCATGCAGTATTTTTCCACTTTTCACAAAAGGAAATATATAACCACAGGCTATTAGATCATCATTTTCATAAGCTCAGACTCTTTAAGGCCCCATCTTGATCCCATATGTGCTAAAGGGGGCTTATGGTAGTTGGGAGTATTGTTGGCAGTAGTTTCTGAATAAAAACCTAATTCCAAATCCCAGCTAAAACCTCTAGAACCTCTTGCCAGCTTCAGCTTTGGTTTTTCCCTTTAGTCTTTTTGAGAAAAGATTGTTTTTCTCATGTTACTACATGTCACAGAATTCACAGAGATACCATTTGGCCCTCCTATAGGAAACATAGATAGTGGGAAAGAAAATTGCTTTGACTTATGTAAACTCCTTCATGACTAAAAGATAATCACCCACACACTGGCTTCATAAAACACTAACTAATTTCTTGCAGAGAGCTTACACCCCTGAAGAGGACTGGAAGTAATCTTTGGTTAAGAGTGCAATGAAGATTGTCTGAAGAGCTCATCGGTATCCTACATGTTTGACTGTGTGGGCACAAAAGTCTCTTTAATTTCTTGTGTGGGAACTAAAGCCTTTTATTGAATGAATGAAGTGGGAGGTGCATGATAAAAAGGAAATCTGAGTCACTTCAAAGGCATATCCACATATGAACACAAAAGACTAGTGTAATTATTTGCTGTCTAAGAAGATATATTACAAATTATGCCATTAGTCTACTGCCATGTATTTTGCCAGGATAATATTTTTATTTAAAATTGTGTGTCTGTTTGTGAACCTTACCTGTTTTTGGGTTGATAGAGAAGAAATTCTGCGGGTTGCCAGCAGAGATGCGATAACTCAGACGGCTGGGTGTTGCAGTGAGGTCAGGGTCCTGCGCCTGGATACGGATGACTGACACATCCTTTGGAGAGTTCTCCATTACGACTGGGTGGTAGATAGGATCCGAGGTGAGGGGTGCATTGTCATTCACATCTTCTACCTGAGAGAGGGGAGAAGAAAAAGAAGAGGAAGAGAGAGAGTAAAACCTGAGAAAGGCAGAAAAGGCAGAGGTTGGGTAAGGTGAGCAGTCTTGTTTGCTTCTATTTTAACTGTCCTCCATATCTGAGATGGATCAGAATTGGCAATAGATGTGCTGATAAAATATAACCTTCTAAATCATCATGTATGGCGTTGTTGTGAGGAAAATCCATCTGCAGATTTTAATATCTTTGTTAATCACAGAGTGATGAAATGCAGCATGGACTGGGTTTGGGTTGATCTGTTATCAATCACAAAATGGAAATTTATTTATCAGAAAATGTCATAGGTGTCACACTTTAAATACAGTGCAAATTAATTTCCCTTCTTACAGCATAGATCTCGGATATTTATGGCAAGCAGAGCGTTGATTGAGTGTTTGCTGGGAGGCACGGAGAGCCAAGACGGTTCGGCCGGTGAATGAGGAGCACCTGTGCCTGATTAATCTCCCTATTTTTGTCTGTGATGAAGAGGCAAGGAGTAAAGCACCCGATCACACCACCACACCTGAATACCTCGAAGCTAGACAAGGCTGCTTGTTTTTTCATACACTGCTGAACTCTTCTTCTCCTCAAAGGGACGGCAGTGTTGTAGCAGTGATGTGTGTATTTGAGTGTTTAGACAGTGGATTACTGAGTGCCACATAAAATAGAAGCTGAAGCAGATAATTCCCTTCAGTGTGAATCTCTCTTACAGACTGAGCATTGCTATAGTCATCCACTGCACTGAGCACCATGAGCATGTTACAGAGTAACACACTCCTAATGTTAGTTTGGATGTAACACTCCACAATAAAACACAATAATAGTGTCAAAACTAGCCTGGACAAAGATGCTAATCTGTTGGCAGCACCCCTAAAAGAAAATGTCCTAATTTTTGGAGCAGAAAGATGTAAGAAGTTAGATGTTTGAAAACTGCATGACATTAGGAGTGCTGGGTGTACAACCAAATAAGGTATAGACAGTATAATAAAAATACAGTAAAAGCCACGAAGACACACAACTGAATCCTTTGTGACAAAAATTTGGTTGAATGTGGTGGAAACTAACTCCAAACAAACTATCTTCAAATTATCAAACTATCACCCTCTTCTAGACTTGAATGAAAGCTTTAAAAAGTTAAGCTCCTTTGCAGCATGTGACACCTGAGAAGCTGCTGTCCAAACCTTTTAGTGTGACTTGGAGTGCAAAGGCCAATTAGTATTTTAAAGTAGATTCTAGCTATTTTCAACCCATACATTTTGGGCCCTTTGCTGACTAATTTGAAACTAATTCAGAATTCAACCGCTCGTGATTTACAGAGTTATAAAAACTGTATCTAAAAATATTAAGCATGATGATGTTGTATTTTTGTGACTGTGGCATATTTATGCTTATCTCTCTGTGCAAAAATCAAAAGACGTTTCCTTGACATAAAGCCTCTTATGCATGCATAGTATAATGTGAATATTGGCAGCAGGATGTGCTTACCTGGATGAAGACTTCAATTGAAGCTGACAGGGGTGTAACCCCTTTGTCTGTGGCATAGACTGTAAGCCAGTAGGAGTCTTTGGTCTCACAGTCCAGGATACCAGCAGTGTAAATCACGCCTGTTGAAGCAGAGAGAAAGATTAATGTAGTTGTTACCTGGGCTTGATAATACATATCTGGTAGCTGAGAGTGTGTGTGAGTATGTGTGTGTAGGGAGAGCCCGGGTGTCCGCGCTAGAATACAACCCTTAAAGATCCCATGGGGAAAGTCTTTGAATACTAAGTTTCCACAGGCAAGGACAGAAATTTAGAGTAAACTTTGTGTCCTGGCTTCAGTGACATTTACATGCATTAGTAGTGCCACTGTAGTCACCTTCAATGTTTCAGCTTCTCTACAGCTAATCACAGCTGACCAAACTGCTCCCACTGCTATTTGCTTAGTGCTAAATGTATCCTGAACTGCCCTACACCAATAAAGTCTCACACACACACACACACACACACACACACACACACACACACACACACACACACACACACACACACACACA
>JBBMJY010000004.1:17794337-17816970 GCA_037833715.1 Toxotes lorentzi | reverse complement strand
CACACACACACACACACACACACACACACACACACACACACACACACACACACACACACACACACACACAGAGACACCCAGACACTCATACACATTGACTGGCGTGTGTTTAGTGGCCTTGAGGAAGATGAGTAGCTGACAGCTTTGGTGACCTCTTGAGGGACAAAGAGAACACTCACAATGAATGACACACGGGTGCCTCTCTTTTTTAAAATCAGTCACGCAGGACTGTCCATGTAAACACTAGAAAAATGACACACACCCTCAGACGTGAGTTGACATTCCAAGTTTTTGGGTCCATTCATGTCATGTCTGTGCATTGCCAAGAGCGCTGAAGCAAGTGAGTGCCACACAGTTTATTAAAATACATATATCAAATTTAGGATCAAAAACATATTCTAAATAGTTGTATCATTTCTATAACCAAAAATTACTCAGGCCAGGTAGGAATAACTGAACTGATCATAGTTGAGCAGTTGATGCATTTCAACAAACATCATCAGATCTCCAGTTCTCTTTTAAATCATGGCAGTTGAAAGAGCCAGCTATTCCCAGAAACATATGAATCCGTGACTTTGGCTAAGTTGGAGAAACTCACTAAGAGCTAAGACATATGTGTGAGTCAACACTTGCATAATGCATGGATCTGTGCTTGAGTACACAAACAATTAATCCACACCAAGTGTGTTCAGTAGGCTCAGACTGAACACGTGAGCAACTGGATATTTACTTTGGCTCTTTCATGCTTTCCTAAACCTTAACACTGCAATCAAACTTTTTATAAATAAAAACTGGTCGATGTTCATGACGTTAGTGAGTTTATGGTCTTACGTGTGCATTTTTGTGCCTTTCCAAGGACTTAATCTGTTTTGGTATTGCCATCAGAATCTGTATTAGAGGTAGTGGGGGTAAGGAGGAGTATTATCTGGTGTTGGTTGCGTAGTCTTATAGTCACAGATGAGCCTGTTGTCATGTCATACTGTGTTTCCTTAGCTATGTAGTACAAAAACAAGTCCTTATTGGGGATTCCTTTAATTTAACCAAAACAAATGAAAGCCTATGTCCGTGTCTCCAGGGAGGCAGAGACGACCAAGACCGTTCAGCCCAGACTCCACGCCCCCCAGGGAAACATGCTCAGTGCCACTCTTGCTTGATTCAGTGCCTAACCTCTGCCACCCTCTTAAAAACATTTTTGCAGGATATCAGCTAAACATTCATGAAAATATTTTGTTCAGTGAAAATCCTCTAACAAGAGTGCAAATGTTCCATGTCAGCAATCATTTCTGAATAGATTAAAAAAGACAATTGATCTTTTCATACATATAGCAATTTGTTCGTGCTGTTGGAGAAATTAACTTGATTTGCTGTCATACAGTAGACGTCTTTTGTTCCATTCAGCCACAAACCCCAAATGTCCGTGTGATAGTAATATAAGCATCCAAATCAGTGACTAAAGGTGGGATTGCATGGCCTTTTCGCATGCTTGGAGTCAGTCGAAGGTGTTGCCTTATCACCAGAAAGTGTGTGTGTGTATGTCAGATTATGACTAAGCAGCTGCCCAGGGAACGCACAATGCATAGTAAGAGTGTTTGCTGAAACACATCCTTGCTCTGTCGTCCTTGACCATGTCCTTTTCAAACCACATCTCATCTCTGTCAGATAGCTCGACACAGAGAAACGAGGAAAACAGAGCTGGCTGTTTCAAAAGCTCTTTGAACTTTAAGACCGACAGGCACTATTCAGTGAATTCAATATAAATCTGACTTGACAGCATCCATTCTCACCATAAATAACACACTTCAAAGAGTGGACGAAAAACTGAAGGGTCATGCCGTATTTTCTAATCTAGAAGTTCACAGTACACTTGGGTTTACATCCGTCATGTCTATTCAACTCCTCCATTCATCAGAAAGGGGTTTTGGGGTCCCCACTATCTGTTAATCCCACCATATCAAATAATCAGTTCAGAGATTGCTAATAAAATGCTGTGTGTTTCTCTACATCTTGAGACAACTGAATAGCTGTGTGTGAGGCAGAAAAGAGGACACCAGAAAATATAGTCTGCTAATTTTTAACAAATGCAGAACAGATTACTTTTTAAAAGTGTGCTTGCCTGTAACTTAAAGAATACTTTATCCTTCCTGTGACAAATCCTGGAGCTTGCAAACCCGCTAATAGAGGAGCAGGGGGTTCTGACAGCTGCCCAATGAGAAATTGCAGTGCTTGCTTTCCCCCTAACCAATGACAAGAATACCAATTTCTGTTCAAAGTGCAGGAGTGCTAAGGATTTAAGCCGGAGAAGATCCTACTTCAGATAGCCCCTGTACTTTCCACCCGCATAGTAGTGAGTCATCTTAAACATCTAAATACCGTATGTGGGAAAAGGGGGTGTTCATAAACAGCAGATATGATGGACATTGGGAGTGTCATGGGCTATACATGATGCATCATGGAGCCGATTTACAAACTACAAGGGAGGCAAAGGCATAAGTTAAGACAGGCTGAAAAATATGGATTTCTCACACTTTTTCCCCATTCTCTCTGTCCCTCTTACTCTATCTAACTCTCTGTCTCACTTTCCCTTCCCATACTTAGTTTTGGCAGTAAGAGCCACAGATTGACAAGCAGTCAGAGCAGAGCCACTCAACATGGCAGCTAAATGCATGATGGGAGGAGAGAGCCGTGCTACATTGGCCATGTCCGATGACACTGGCCTCTACACTACAAGATGAAACGAAACACTTCTTCCTCTAATTAGTTCCCAGAATGCCACTGGTCAGAGACTTTTCACTTACTTATTATATAAGGAAAAGAAAAATACAACAAAAGCTGCAACTTAAAAAACAAACTCCCAAAAGAAAAAAAAAATCTAAAAATGTCTGTGAGGAAGAAAGCCGTATTTTCTTCTGACACTTTTTATCTACTCCAGACTCCCCTGCATCCTCTTCCTTCCTCTTTTCGCTTCACTTCCACTCCCCTCTCCCTTCACTTTCTGCTCTAAGAAGCACTCTGATTTCCCCTGGAAAATCTGCACTCAATAAACTTTCTCACTGGCTGTGATGCTCTTTACTGAGGTTATAATACTAAAAGTGAATAAAAGAACCCAATGCTATTACAGAATATTGTAGGGATCTGTCTTCTGTACACTATTTTGTCTCTGAGTAAGTATATACACAATACTTAGGTTATTATGTATATATAGTTACATATACGAAGAGACAGAGATACAGAGAGAGAGATTGAGGGAAAGAGACATTCTCTGTCTGTCCATTTGTTTCGCTCTCACTTTCTCTTTCAACTACAGTCAATACTAATTAGCCTAGTTAAAGGTCAATACAGGCCTCCAGTGCGAGTCATGTACAGTAGGGACCAGTGTGGCAGGAGAGGCCAGAAGAGGAACGCTGTGATTTCGTCCCTTAAAATTAAGGTATAAAATAAACTCTAGTGACTAAAACTAATCACTGCTGCTTATTTTTTAGGCTCTGGTCACTACACTGCGAATGGCTATTGACAATTGATTTTACTAGTATAGATTATTGTTCTAATTATATAACTACAAGCGCCGAAATTTGGGTTTACATAATGATTTTTCACTTCTCAAATTTTGCAGTTTCAGAATTATTAGTATCTATATTGCTAACAAGCAAAATGCATGCTGTTTTTAACTGAATTCTCCACATTTTAAGTAAACTGGGTCTGAAAATATGAATGTATCAAGTGCAATGAAAACAGTAATTACTGGAAAATTTGTTCCTTCATTTTATGTGTTAATAAAAGTTTCCAGATTGAAGAAGAGAAGCCTCTAAGATGTACTCTCTAATAACTAATCAATAAAAAAGAATTAAACTCCATTAGAGATGTGGTAATAAAATGTGAGTAATTTGTGGTGGAGTACTGATTAAATCATAACAAGTGCTTATTACATTGCTGTAATGTAGTTTATCTGGTTTAATTTCAGTAGACTGTTAGCAGGCAGGACAGTGACATACTCTGGGCCAATACAATAAAATAGTGACCTGCACCTTACCATGCACCAATACCATACTACTGAAGTACTAAAGGACTAATTTTGCTTGATGCTTGAGTGTTTCAGCACCATGGCAGAGATGCAGAAGGATAATAGGTTTAAAAGCTTCAGCACCATGGATAGAGACAGAGACTGCAAGGAGTCTTGATGGGAAAGCAAGAGTTTTCGGTCACCCCTTCTTCTGTTCCCGTGGAAATCTCAAATATGCACACTTTGCTACCTTGTTATTTGCAGAGCTGTCAATGGGAGGGTCTCAGATTCAAGCCAATATCTCTGTACTCATAAGAGTCTCTGATGGAAATATAGCAAATGCCAAGATCTTACCCAGCAAGTCATATATATGTATATATGTATATTTATACACATATACATGTATGTGTGGTAGGCCTATTCATTCTATACATGAACTAATATGAACTGTCCTATTTTCATACTGGCTATTTGATTCATTTTATCCCTGGGTGAGTGAGTCACAGCTTCTTGTTTGGATCAACACGTTTTCAGCTGCGGTTTGACACTGCAGGACAGTTGGAGACAGCTCCATGCTTTTTTTGGGTCAGGCCTCCTTAAATAAGTCACAGTGATTTCACTACACTCAGAAAGGATGGGGCTGCTGTGAAGGAGAGCCTTGATCAATGTTATCCACATAGCACTGGATCAGTTGTACTGAGTGGCCTGGGGCCCAGCCAATGTAGCTGTGCCATGCTGCCCTCATTACAGTAATGATCTCCCAGTACACAGCTCCCACGTGAGGCCCCATCAACACACTGACTCTGACTGTACCTAACACTCTCTTCACCTCTCTCTAATCAACAAATTCCCTCAACAAACATGCAACTGGTGAGGCTTTCTCTGCATCCCTTGCAATGCAAATCCACATTGTAACGGAGGCAAAAATAAAATAAAATGCGACAGCTGAGCTGCAACTACACACAAGTAAAAGCCATCACTAATGGCAACGAAACAGCAAGATTTCCGGTGATTAGTAATAAATTTAGATGTTGATATTCCAAGCATGAACCATACGTTATTGGATTTTCGCTTTACATAAATAGGCTTCAAAATCGATCTTGTGCCACACCTGTGTCTTCATCAATGGTGAAAGTGCCGAGTCCGCTGCCTCCTCTGACAGAGTACCTCAATACACCATCTCGTCCCTTGTCGTCATCCTTAGCGCTGACTGTCAGGACACTTGTGCCGGTGCGAGAGTTCTCCTTCACTGAGCCTCTCACAGCAAAGTCGGGGAAGTAGGGTGCATACAAATTCTCATTGACATCCACCACCTGAAGAAAAGTAATGATTCACTTTAATTTTGATTGGCATTTGCAATTGCAAGTGGCATACTGCAACTTGTCCTTAAACATTATATTTCATTGCTGTGGGTTGGTCTAGGGAGTTTTAGTGTGCCATGCTCTCATTGCTGAAACACTGCATTTCTACCCTGAGAATAAAAATGTGGGGAGCATTAAAGAGAAAATGAATATATTGGAAGCTTGAAAAGAACCAACACAACTATTAATGTTCATGCCTAATTTATGAAACGTATCATTTGTCCTAATCTAAAGTTGTATGTGTGCGTTTGGTGTGTTACCCACCTCCACCTCCACATACGTCTGACTTCTGAGGCTAGGTACGCCCCTGTCCTCAGCAAGTAATGTCAGGTTGAAAAACTGTTGTTTCTCAAAGTCCAGCTCCTTTCTAATCCTCAACACCCCACTCACAGCATTGATCTGTAGAAAGCATGACAACCCCATACATCACAGACTGTCGATTAACAGAGGATCAGCATGTGCAACCATATAGACAACACAAATAGTGACATCACCTACCTCAAAAGTGCCATTGAAGTCATTAATCAAGGAGTATCTGACTTGCCCACCAGGGCCAATGTCTGGGTCCTGAGCCTGCACCCAGGTAATCACAGCCCCTGGTGGGAGGTCTTCTAGTACTCGAGCACTGTAGCTGCTAGGGATGAAAGCTGGGGCGCAATCATTGACATCATCCACTATTATACTAAGAGTGGTCACTGACGACCGTCGAGTGCCTCGTTCAGCCTTGTCTCTCACTTCAACCTTCAATGTGAACACTGGGAATGTTTCTCTGTCCAAGTGGCTAGCAACAAATACGCTTCCAGTTTCACTGTCAATACCAAACTGCGGGACACTGGTTAGCATAATGTAGGAGAGCTGTCCATTTTGACCCATGTCTCTGTCAAATGCAATGATAGTAATAACTTCCATACCAATGGCAGAGTTTTCTGAGACAAGAGCTGAGAAGTTGTCCTGATAAAACTGGGGGTCATTGTCATTTGCATCCTCAATGATCACAGTGAGCAGTCTCCAACTGGACATCGGAGGAACGCCCTGATCGTAGACGGTGATATTGAGGAAGTAACGATCCAATTGCTCACGGTCAAGTGGCTGCAGCACAGTTATCAACCCAGTCTCCATGTTGATATTGAAGCAGTTGTCTTTGTTACCATCAGATATGGAAAAAAGAACACGGCCGTTGAAGCCTGTGTCACCGTCTCGTGCACGCACCTGAAATACACTGGCACCAACAGCGAGGTCTTCTCTCACCAAAATACTAGTAGGCAAGGCCTCAAACTGTGGAGCCTGTTTGTTCATAGAGAAGAGGTCTGTATATCTGTCATCTGGTCTTGGTCTAGCCATTGCAGACGCTTTTGAGAGCATTTTTTCTGCCAGCAGCTGGGCTACCCTGGTCTCTTTGCAGTTGAACCCCCTGGGTAGCATCCTACCCCTCACCACAGACACATTCACAAACGTAGGATCAGAGAACATCTCTCCATCTGTTGCAACCACTTTAAGGTTGAAAATCCCATTTTTTAAATTATCCACTGCTAACGATCTTTTCAGTGACAAAGCCCCAGAGTCTGGGTTTAAGTTGAAATAGTCTAACTCGTTCCCAGACAATATCTTATACTTCACCATTCCCAGCTCATCCATGTCTACAGCTGACAAGGTCACAATAGTCTGGCTGACAGGAAAGTCACGGCTTATCATCCCCCTGCAAGAAACCCTCTCAAAAAGAGGCTGGTTGTCGTTGATATTTATCAGACGAATTGTGACATTAACCTCACTCTCCCTTCTGTAAGGTGAACCCCAGTCAGATGCCCGAACTGCAAAAATATAGATATCATCTGACGACTCAAAGTCCAAGTCTCTTGTGATCCTCACCTCACCTGAATCTTGGTCTATGGTAAATGGCAGAGACTGCTCACCACTGATTGTGTGGGTTACAAACCCATTCTCCCCTTTATCGTAATCCACAGCAGACACCACAAGAACAACAGTGCCAACAGGTAAGCTCTCGTTGATTGAAATATCATAGAATGGCCTATTGAACACTGGAGAGTTGTCATTAGCATCCTCTATGGTGATTTGGACCCTTGCTCGCTGCTGACTGATAATATCAACCACCTCCATCACTATGAAATCCTGTGATATACTTGTCAGCTGCCTTGTGGTCATAATAACTCCAGTCAAAGGATTTATGTCAAAGTACACTGGATCTGAGAGGCTGCTGAAACTGTAATTGACACTCAGAGAAGCTGAGGAGATTTTCGCCACCTCTACAATAGTGCCTGGGGGAGCTATTTCACTTAGCTTGACTTCATAAACATCTTTCTCAAAATTCGCCAACACTGGGTCTGGCTTTGTAACCAACAACTGAACAACCTGGGTATTAGAAAACTTAGGAGGTATACCCCTGTCTTTAGCCTGAAAGGTTATGTTGCAGCCATAGGGGAATGTATCCCAGTCGACAAATTCTGATGTTTTAACCCTGTACTCATTCCCAACGGGTGATCGATCAACCACAAACTGTTCCAAGGGGTCACCCTCAATGATGGACACCCACTCAATATCACCGGCTATACCCTCATCTTTGTCCTCCACAGTTACTATGGCATAGACTGGGTCCTTGTCCGACCACGATGGAACGACAGCAACTGCACTGACAACAGGAGCAAATTCATTAACCCGCTCCACAGTAAGGACCAGCCTGGCCGTGCTGCTAATACCACTATTCCCATAGAGTTTCATCCCTCTGTCGACCACCTGAACCTCCAGCTCAAATCGGTCCTGTTTCTCCACCCTGGGCTGACCCGTCAGAGTGATGACTCCACTGGTCGGATGAACAGCAAAGAGTTCAACTCTGTTCCTGAAAAAGTAATAGAACTCCCCGTTGGAGCCCATGTCAGCATCTGTGGCCGTTACACGTCCAATGCTGGCACCCAGAGGAGCACTCTCAGGGACGATGAAGGAATAAGAGGTTGGGGAGAAGAGAGGTCGGAGATCATTGGTATCCAAGACCTTGATATAAACAGTGGCTAAAGCCTCTAAGCCTCCGTGGGCAGATGCCTTAACTGTCAGTGTATAATTGTCCTGTACTTCCCGATTCAATGTGGCACCACTGCCTCCGTTAGTGCGTATACGGAGGAAACAAAAATCTCCCATTACAAACTCCTCAGCCTGGAAGATTCCCTCACTGTCTCCAGACGTAATAGAATATTTTATGTCTAAAGACCGAGGTGGAGCAAGAATGATGCCCATTTTGACCTCGCTTCTTGTATAGGTTCTTGTAGCAGAGTTCTCGTAGACAGAAGCATTATAGGCAGGCTGGGTGAAGAGCAGCAGGCCTTGTCCTGCCCTAGGTTCTGGCAGGAACTGGGCATGGGTTGAGGGGAAACGGAGGAGGAGGAGGAAGAAGCAAATAAAATGGAAAAGAAGAGGGAAGCTGAGTAGAGGAAGCATTTTTCCCCACCGATTAGCCTTCATCACTATTCCATCACCCAGTCACCCTATATTTGGAAAGAATAAAAAAGAAAAACAGATCTGGATTCAGTTGGTGTGTTGTTAGAGACATGTACTCTGCATGCTAAAAATTTGATAAAGAACAGTGAGACAAAAGTTACAAAGACATTTCAGGGGCACTGCTGATCACTACGGGGATTTGATGGCATATTCAATGTTGAGCTCAAACTGTCTGCATTCAAACAGTGAATATCGCACCCAAAAGGCTCAGAAGCAAAGACTGACATGTCTTTAAACAAACCACATCAAAAGCACAGTGCACTCGCACAGCCTCTGTGAAATAAATCATGTCATCAAATAAAATAACAGGAATCAGGAACAATCAGGGCTACTATAATAATGACTACCTGAAAGACAGGTAGTCATTGTTATTCTTTAGCCACTGACTACCAGTGTGATATTTTCACAAGAGAAAATGTAACTAGGACAAAAAAGTTATCATCAGGTTATCTCAAATGCACAGCTGAAGTTTGAAGCCATTTATTAACTGACAGAGAAGAAAAAGAAAAATGAGAAAAACATTCTTTTTTTTTCATTACAAATGCCTTTACATATCGTATAGGCGAGGCTATACTGTACGTTGTGTGCATCGCCTTATAGACTATAGAAACATTTTCTC
Organism: Toxotes lorentzi; assembly: GCA_037833715.1. NCBI lineage: Eukaryota > Metazoa > Chordata > Actinopteri > Toxotidae > Toxotes > Toxotes lorentzi. The sequence continues at coordinate 17,807,489 of JBBMJY010000004.1, read as the reverse complement.
GATCATTATACAACTTAAACAGACAATAAAAATAGAAAAATAAAACTAACTGATAATAATATTTTTTTAAATTGAGCCTACATATTTGAATTATGGTATAGACTAATATCGGCACCAAATAGGCTGCCAGAAAGACACTGTCCCGGGAGAGACTGAGGTGCATTTATTGTCTCCCATACTGATGCAGAACTCGTCCCGTCTCCGTGTGAAAATCCACGAGTTCATTAAGCCACAGTCTGTAACTAAAGTCTGCAGCTTAATAAACTACATTGTACATAGACTTCTCTCACACATCGCAGCGTGTCCTACCTTTAGACGAAACAGCTGTGATCACTGAAAGTAAATCCTTTCCCATCCTCTCTCCAGCAGTATTTCTTTTAAAGAAAAGAGAGCCAAAACGCGCAGAAGTCGGTGATAATGTGCACAAATCCCGGGAGACAGTTGTCTACTAGGCTGCAGCCATCCTCGTAAAACTAAATAGATATTGCCCCAGTTTCGTGCACCTGCCCACTGTAACCCTGAGTGCAGTGGGGTATTTCGGCTTCATCTGCAATAGTTAACACAAAACTGTCGTTAAGCAGCCGGGCGTTCGTCTGCTGGAAGGTTAAAGTCCGAGACAAATGTGCTGTAAAGAACATGTCGCTTAACGCAAGTTTAGAAGCGGTCAGCATCAGTTGTCGCTTGTGTGGGACTACGGTGCGCTCAGGATGGAGGTGACGGGTTGGGCTGGCTCCGATCTTTGCCGAGTGTGTCCGACGACATCCGGAAGTTCAGCGAGTGTAATGTACAGCAGTGTGGGCAACGGCAGCGGCACGCTATCTCACTCCACACACGAGCTTCTTAGCGGTTAGTGACCAATCTGGCCACCGGTTTAACTAGTTTTACCCGCCACCATGTCTGTTTTGTGTTACAATAAGGGATGTGGACAGCGATTTGATCCAGAAAGTAACCCAGACGGTGAGTAGTACCTTAGTTAACTATCGCTGTACCCCGTACCAGTCTGCTAGCAAGCTAACCTCTGATCATCTGGAAATTTCTGCAGCGAGCAGGCCTGTTGGGCCCATGTAGCTAACCTCATGTTATGTTAGCTGGACCCTACACAGTGGAAACTTAACCCTAACCTATTCATTAACACTGCTGCAGCTCATGTGATTAGCAGGTTAACGTTTGACTTTTCAGAATCGTTGTCCCGGACAGGGGCACGCCGTAAGCGCTTTAAAGTTTCAGGAACGGCTATTGGTACGTTTTCATTCACGCAGACTTATCTGCGGCGCATTTCTCAGCGTTATCCCGTAATCACAACTGTGTTGACACGAATGTTAGTGCGAAAACAGCGAAATCGCGTTTGTTTAGCAGCTCGTAAAAGAGCGCAGGCCAGTTATACCGAGTAGCCAGTCAGCAGCGAGGCCCAGCTTTTAAAGAGAAATAAACGAGTCATGTCCGCGTTTACTCGTCAAGAAACAGTTATATCACCACGTTAGCCCGACTGGACTGGCTCTTAAGTGGTTTAAATATGCATTCAAATGACATATCTTTCAAAAGCTTTTGAAATTGTGTGAAATTCTCCACTTTCGTATGAGTTGTCTAGTAAGTTTCGCAAGACAGAGCTGCATGAGTCACAAATACTGTAAAAGTGAAGATAACAGTGGGACCAATGAGATTGGTAGGCATCAGGATACGGATGCTGAAATAATCACCATAGCCTCCCAAACACCACTTTCATATGAGTTGTCAAGTAAGTTTAAGTTCCACAAGACACAGATGAGAACAGAGTTACATAATTCATAAATACTGCAAATCTGTAAAAGTGAAGATAACAGTGGGACCAATGAGATTGGTAGGCGTCTTGTCTATGGATGGTAAAATAATCACCACAGCCTCCCATGCACAACAGTTAACATACATAAGGACGTGTGAACTTCCAGAAACATGGTTGAGGTAGTGTTTACAGGTTTGGCACAAAGTTTATGGCACACGCCGTCGTGTTTTTATGTGAGAAATACTAGATGTGGTTATTAATTCCTCATAAATGTATGTGATAACGCATACAAATGACACTATAAAGTTATTGTACTCTTGATGTATAACCTGTGTGTACTCCCAGAAGTGCAGTACCCCAACACAGCCACTGGAAAAATCACTTGCAAAAGGTTTTGTAGGTAAAACGCATTATAATGATAAGTTCCTTCTTGATTTTGAGTTTCCTTACTTAAAATAAAGTTTGTTCATGAGACTATTGTTAATCGAGCCACTGATCTAAATACAATTTAATTTTGAAGGTAGTAATATCGCGTTCAGCTCCTACGACAAAAGCCCAGTGTGTCCCTTATTTCCATTTGTTAGAAATGTCCTCCCCTGTCTTCTGTGTATTGCCAGATACTCGATGCGAGAGTCGAGTCTAATTTCCATTTTAATAGGATGCCTCTTTTCATAACAGTAGCGTATATTATCATTACCTCTCTATCTAAGATGTGTATCTATGGCATTAACACAGAAGGGCCACAGCTCAGGCTGTACTGTAAGAAAAATGCTTGATTTATGGGGTCACCAGCCAAATTTCTTTATTCATTCCATCTATCTTTTAGGGCAGTTCTGTAAAAAAAAAAAAAAAAAAAGGAGGTAAAAAACTGTCATGCTGTGCTTTTCATTTAAGCTCAGTTTCAAATGATGATTTGTAAAAATTTCTGATTATATCATATGTATTAGTTTATTAATTCATTATCATCTTGTGTCAATTTCAATTTTCATTAGGCGTGTGTCTTGCTTCAGTTGAGCTTAAGCTTGAAATACTTCTTTTCTCACAGAATTTTCTTCTTTGGATAAAAAGAGAATTTAATGACTATTTCCAATTAATTTTCCAATCCCCAAGTTAATCGTTTATATATGCATTTTGTTTTACTGCGTTCCACAAGGACAAATGCAAATCATTTGAAAATTGTATGCAAAAGGTAGTGAAAATCACAGTCTTTTTATCTAAGGGATGTTTGACACTGAGTAACTCCGAAAGATATTATTTAAAATGCTTAAATTCTCTTTATCCTTTTATCTTTTTTTTTTTCGGTGTGCCAGATCTGTAGTCTGCTTGTTAGTTTTGTCCATGAATGATCACAGTTTGTTTCAGTCTCTCTTTGTTCAGTTATTGTTACGGCTTAAGTTTTTCTGAACCCAAAAGATTGTCCTGCTCTTTATTGCTTAAGAGAAAATATAGATATTTTATATAATTTTTTTCTAATAATCTGCACACAGTTTACATTCATTCATTTTAGCACTTCAAATCATTTTAATCCTAGCTTGAAGTCTTAACAGTTCTTGCCTGAGCATGTGATGATTAATGCTGTTAAGAGACATACAGCACTTGACCCCACAGAGTCATCAAACGTTGCTGGAAATAATGCAGTGACCAGCTTCTAAAATGACTTCATTACTTTGTTCAAGGCTTCACTTTGGAGTTGTGTCCAGCCATGAGTAGTTCAATCTGCAACAAGTCATTTTGATAGGGAACGTGAAGGCAGCATCAGATACTGCTGACCCAAGTCCTTTGAGAGATGTATCACACATGAAAGGAGCAGCAAGGCAGACAAAGAAGGCATGGTGCCCATCAAAGCAGCTGAAAGTTACTATAGATAACTTGGAGTTGGCCAGAAAAGCTACAAGCCTGTGAACAGTCAGGTTTATATGTTATTCAATACTGGTGTGGTAACACTGTTTCCAGTATCACCACATATTCTTCCCGTAAAATTAATCAGTCGTGTTTTCTTTTCACAGATGGCTGCACCTATCACCCGGGAGTCCCAGTATTCCATGATGCATTGAAGGTAGAAAGTCTGAAAATGCACAGTCAGCTTATGTTCTGTTGTCCCATTACCTGGTTTAAGTTACTGTCTCTGTAATTTCCTCCAGGGATGGTCCTGCTGCAAGAGAAGAACAACTGACTTCTCAGACTTCCTCAGCATTGTTGTAAGTTTTTGTCTCTGTTTTAATCCATACTTTTAATCCTTCATGGCCATGGTTCCATTGTCTATTGTTTTCACAAACATTGACTGCCACCTTTGCTGTGGCCATATTGGGCTGAGCAGTCATTGTTTGTGAGTCCAGCATAGTCACTCTCTCTCTCTCTCTCTCTCTCTCCCTCTCCACAGGGCTGCACAAAAGGTCCCCATAACAAAGAAAAGCCCCCTGAGCCGGTGAAGCCAGATGTAACATCTTCAGGGGAAAAGAAAGAGGCAGATGACCAAAAACCAAAGTTTAACGAGTACATCATCTCTGCACCAAAGCCTCAGGAGGCGATATGCAGACCAAGGTTGTACAGGCCTTCAAACACAGTATTTTTATACTTAAATCAATACCAGAGGAACACCCTAAGCTCTTATTGTTTGTCCAGTTGCCTCCTGTTAAAGCAGAGATGATTTTGTAGATGGAAAGATTTAGCCTACACTAAAAATGAATTTAATTCAGTCCGTCCCTAATATGTCTGTTACCATTGCAGTGCTGATGAGCCAATGGTGAGATTGCCGCATAAAGTTTCTGCTTCTCTGAAGCAGGCTCTGGAGAAACTGAAGTTGTCTGAAAATGCGGCAGAGAAGAAAGGTTAGAACAGAACTTTATCCTGCGCACTTCTCTCTCCTCTTTACACTTCCATGTTTTTTGAAGTCCTCTTTATCCATCCGCCTCTTGTCATAGTAGACAGGAAGGTCATGTTGACAGCTAAAGTTAATGGATGGCCACTGGGAATTTGCCTTCACCTGTGTCATTCACTTCATGGCATTTGAGTAAAAGCCGACAGGGACAGGACAACACATCATAACAGAAAGCATTTTTTAGATGATCTTCAAAGTGTGAGTGTCATTTCCTCTGTTTCTCTGTCTTTCTAGAGGAAGATAGCGACGAGATCAAGATTGGAACATCCTGTAAAAACGGAGGGTGTACCAAAGTAAGTGAATGTGTTGCTTTATAATTTTCAGGAATAAATTCTTTAATTCTCATGTTTTGCAATGTGTAAAAATCTCTATCTATACCCATGCTTCTTTAGGGCTTTGAGTACAACAGCTTAAATGTTTTCATTTCAACGCCAAATTCGATTCACATATTTGAAAAATTCTTAAAATTTTAAATAGATGTCATTATATGAAAACAAAAAACAAACCATGCTGATCCAAGCTAATGCTTAAAAAAAACAAATTAGAATGCCCCAAAAAGGACTCACTGCTCTGGTTAAGGAGAAATAGATGTAGCTCTTTTTCCTCCACCTCCACATTCGCTCTGAGATGGATGCAAACCAGATTTTTTGCTCAAGCTAATCTGGCCTGTCAGAGCAGAAAACCCAAGATTAGAACACATATTGTGAGGAGAATTTGCATTGACGGGTTTTGTAGAAGCTTTAATGATTTACATAATTGTACTTTAACTGATTTGATTGAAAGCCATGAGATATTCTCTCAAGGGCTGCCTGCGTTTGGTTGATTAATCAGCTGGGGTCTCAGTAATTTTGTACTTTGTACATTTTTTTTCCCAGGATCTTTAGTTATTAATCGTACTTTCCCCTCTATCCTTACAATAATATTCTAAAATATGCTTCAGGTTTTAAGAAGCAATACATTTTAAGAGATCCTTCTGCATACTGCTGTTCATCTGCAAAGAAATGACAGCACTGGAGAAATAATCACTAATTGTCACACCTTCCTATGACTATTAACTAAGAATTTCATTAATTGCAGGGAACCTAATAATACTAACCTAATAATAACAATACTATTTATATTTTTGATAACAAAAACAATCTGCTTCAGCCTCTTGAACTACTATTTCGTTTTCTTCTTCAGAGTTTTGAAGGACCTGCAAGTGACTCTGATGTGTGCTTATACCACTCTGGATTTCCTATCTTCCATGAAGGGTTAGTATGTGATTTTTTTTTTTCTTTTTTTTTTTTTTTTACCTTATTATAAAAAACCTTTTTATTTCAAATTTAAAACCCCTTAGCTTCACATCCCTGTGTTTCACCATACTACATTAAATTGATTTTCTCTGGAAACTGTAAAATAAGCATGAAGAGCAACAAGAGTATTTTCCTGTTAGTCTTCCTGTTCGTCTTGTTTACTGTTTCTCCTGAGTGACCAGTTAGTGACTGCTAAAAATCCAGTGGGTGTATGTTTTTTCCTGCATCTCCAGGATGAAATACTGGAGCTGCTGTAAGAGGAAAACCTCTGACTTTAACACCTTCCTCTCTCAAGAGGGCTGCACCAAGGGAACACATCTATGGAGGAAAAAGGATGTGGTAGGTGTACCCGCTTCACAGCGAGGAATCATTAGTCTGCCTCAGCTGTGACTCCATCTAGTGGAGTCTGGTAAACACTTGCATAGTGGAGAAGATGCTTTGTGAGAGAGAGTTAATGGCTGAATTTTGAATTTGTTCATCGAGTAACCAAACGCTGCTTCAATTTTTTTGTCTGAAATCTTCTTGTAGGGTAAGAAAGTGGTTCCATGTCGGTTTGACTGGCACCAGACCGGCACACAGGTCATCATCTCTATCTACGCCAAGAATGCCGTCCCAGAGCTAAGCTACGTGGATGCAAACAGCACCACGGTGAGGGATATTATAGTCCATCAGATGATTCCTGTGCATATCTAAATGGTTTAGTTTTTCATTGTGTTGTTTTCAAGCTAATGCTTATTTCTCTTTTCTCCTTCAGCTCAACATACATGTTATATTTGAGGGTGAGAAGGAATTTGAGCAGAAAATCAGCTTGTGGGGAGTAAGTACAGAATCACTTTCAACCTGATGTAAAAATCTTGTTACCTTTTCAGATTTTTCTACTTTGTTTCCACACTTTGTTTAATCATTTTCTTTGGGTCTTTGATTTCAGTAAACCTGATTTAAGATTGCTTCATTTTTCTACCCTGCTGTAGGATTTCAGCTGCTAGACAAGTTAATGTTCTAAAACTGTATATATGTATATTTTTTTTAATGTTAGCAGGCCTTTTTGCTTTAAGGCTTTTCATAGACTTCTTTTTACCACCAGTTTCTAAAGTCATTATTTTGTCACACTCCTTCCTCCCTCCTCTCTCCTTTCCTTGTAGGTGATAGATGTGAGTAAGAGTATAGTGAACATGATGGCAGCCAAGATCGAGGTAGCCATGAAGAAGTCTGAGGCCATGTCATGGGCCCGTCTCGACCTTCCTCCGCCCGTCACCCCACCCAAGGAGAGCGCGAAGAAAAAAGAAGAGGCTGATAGTGACGATGAAGATGAATGATAAGGACTTACTGTAAAAGCATAGAGTGTATCTTTCGCTGAATCCAAGGCCACACAGTCCATTTTTTACCTCTTTAAAGAGTCGCCTCTTTAGCTGTCATGGAACTTTGGCCTCTACTCCTCAACATTTACAACCACAACTCAGAATGCTCAACTCTCATCTTACTTTATTTTGCTTATTTTTCTCAATTTTTGGCCCCGTTTTTGGTCATTGCGTAGGTTGGTATTCTAAAGAATCTTTAAATATTTTTACAACAGTTTTTCACTTAAGGTCTGAATGATAAGAGGGGGAACCCTAACTTTTAATAGACTTTCAATCAAGTCAGGCGATGACATACTTGTTAATTGCACTAACATCGCACAATAAGATAGGAGTCAAGTGTGACCATGTTTTATTTCACACCCAGAAAGCCTTTCATGTGGACTGCTCACATCACTTCATCCTAATGGACCACAGTTTTCCACCTTCTGTTCTGCCATTGTCTGGTAAAAGGTGATTCCATCTGTACATTTCCATTTGTTTCTTTCATACTTCGCACATTTGAAGTGATATACTTGCAAGTTTTCATATATTTCTTTTTTATTCCATCCTTTGGTTTCACGAGTTGTATAAATTATTGCATTGTTTTGTCCACCAGTATCACATCAGACTAAATGCTGTATTCATAGCTATATACCTGTATTTGTGTGATGATGAAGCTGCTCCATGTACTGTAGTTTGAGTAGGAAATTTGGATCTCTAAAATGTTCACACTATGGAGTTTATTCTAACTAAACTGTGTTATAAGAAGTACAGTAGTTCCTTGGGACTCTTAAACTTAGAAATGAAATTTTGTTTTTTACATGATTATACATAATGTATATTTTGTACAAGTTTTGCTTCCAAATGCTCAATGCTGTATTTATCCTAATTTTTTTGTCAAAACAACATAGCACCATTTTAATAATGAGAATGTACTGTAATATCTGAGAATGCCAAGTGAATACAAAGTATTTTGAGCAAAGTACTGTGTTATTAAGAAAAATGCTATGCTAGACAGCATGTGTCAAGGCTTAGAATGTATGAAGTAAATTTGGCTGAATGAGACCATGACGTAGAGGTAAAATTATTAGGGAACCAATTTGTCTTACCAAAAATAAACTTTTGTGTTGAACCTTTAAAACTGGGTTGATAGGTGTGTGTGTGTTGGCTTATATCCTCCTGTGAATATTTCTAATACAGACATACAGTATATGCTCAAGTTTTGTAAGACAGGTATTAACACCACACTCTACCAACCGTTACAACCTCATGAAATGAAACACTTGAATGAATTAAAGTAGGTGTGACCTTTCAAGAAAAGCTTTTGAACCACGTGCAACTTTAGGGATTGTAGAGACTTTTACAAATGTCAGAAAGTTTTTTTTTTTTAACTAATTCATAACTCTTATGGTTAGGATATTGAATTACATCCTGATGTTGTGGAAGGTTTTAGACCTTGACATCCAAGCCGACATTATCACCTTTTTTTCTTTCCAAAGGCATGTTGCACACCACAAACAAATCAATTTAAATGTTACTCAAATGTGGTTTCAGTCAACTCCCACATAAAGGAAATAAAAGAAAGTCCCCCAAGGCTTGTAAATGTATCTGAAGAGTTTCTGTGACTTTCTCTGAATAGCAGTTGGAAGTGTGTAGGATGTCATTATTTCATAATAAATGTCTGAGTACATAACTGATGCAACACATTGCAGAACTTGATTTTGAAGGTAATCAGCTAAAACCATGTTAGACCTAGAGAAGAGATGTGTGAAAGTCATTATGGAACATTGCCATGACAGAGACCATTAATGTTGCACAGACCATGTCTGAAATGACCAGCTGTAATGACAAGCTGTGGGTGGAACATACTCTAAAGTTTAACATTCCTCATAACCTATTTTAAACCTCTTACTCTTTTATTACAGTTTAAATACATTGGTATTCACAAATATTATAGATGCATTACAATTGTCAATAAAATGTATAATTCACAGAGCTTTGATATTAAAATTCATAGATGTTTGTGTCACAATGCACGGCTGGCTGTGTCTTCACATAGTTGTTTGGTAGTTATGGTGGAAGGTTTCCTCAATGTCATTACTCCAGATAAGGGGCTGTCTTTCAGGGAGAGTAAATAAGTTTTTCCACCTCCTCACATACAGCCCAGGCAACCCTCTGTATCGCTGTTTTGCAGTGACAACTGCAGCAGCTATAGCCACTGCTACAATTCCTCCAAAGAGCCCTGCAACCAGCAGCCAAGGCCATACATCCTGCAATTCCTCCAGGTAAGGACGCATGGATTCTGCTAACCTCTGATCTGGAAAGAACAGAGAAGTGATTAAAAAAAAAAAAAAAACCCAAAATGTTTGAGTTTACTTTTGAGTTATAAGTAAAACAAAGATTGTAAGATTTCTGCATGAGTTAAATTATTATCCTTTTCCAGTCAGGATATCTTTGTGAGATAAGGAACTATGGCTTAGAATTGTTTTTCCTAAATAATTCAGTGGGTATATTTCTTAAAATGCAGGGGGAGACTGAAAAGGAGATTAACACAGACAATGTAAAACAGCAATAGACTTGAAAAATTAAAATAGAGAAACTCAACTCAGAAGTGTACTTACTGGCATCTAGCAGGTAGGAGTATTCATATCCAAGGTCCTTGCTGGAAATGAAGTACTCTCTGTTTCTGTGGAGGGGCAGGAATGGCACCATGTGGTACTCACTGTTGTGCCCAATAGGAGCATTAGAATCTGGATACTGGGATGGAGATGGTCTATGCCTCCTGAGCCACTGCTCATAAATGCTTTCATGGAAAAAGAAAATAATTACAGCAATTACTGTTAGTGCAAACGTGTACATGCACCTGCGTTAAGTGTTTGTAACTCTCTATGTGCCCTCTCTCACCTGTCAACAAAAGCGTGGTGGAGAAGGAATATGGGGTCATTTGCTGAACCCTGCACTGAGGACATGGATCCGTTCATGAATACGTGGAGAGCAGCATGCATGCCCATACGAGAACTGTTTCCTAATCCGGTCCGAGGATCCCCGAATCCTGCAAGATGAGAAGTTCCTCATCAGCAGTGACAAAGAAACAGAGGAAAAAAAACAGCACTTGTGCGTTGGTGTGTTGATGTTACTTTTTCACCCAAAATGGATACGTATAACAAGCTGGACTTTGACCTGTCAAACAGATGAGAATGGTTTCTTTACAAATGATGTGTATTGTGATGGTAATTTCCTAAAGCTTTTCTCCTGCGGACTTTATTTTCAAAGCAATGCGAGATTTGTGAATATATTCAGCTCTGACTTACTCTACTGTATCCTAGGAAACCATCACAAACCTCTAAAGCTATGTTGGAGACAGCACTTTTTTGAATAGTTCTGTGGTAATATTCAATCTACCATCAATAGAAAGTAGGTGTTCAGTAATGTGTTATTTATCCATCCTACAATAGCTGCATTTGTGCAGAATTTGCCATCTTGAACCTGTGTTAATGCCAGCCCTATTAAAGCACCCACAGATATCAACTATACATTTGCAAGAGTCACCTGAGACTCTGTAGATATTTTATTGATGCAAAACATGTGTGACTAAGTAAATATCCACATTGGACAATCCAATTGCTGGATGGATTATTGCACTTATCACACTGAATTTTGCTTCACTGCATACATGGAAATGGTCAGAGTGCAAGCTGCTATTGATGACACCTGCAAATCCAAACAGTAGTATGAGAGTATGCCTTCATCTGTCTCGACACAATGCAAACAAATGCATGTCATGTGAGGCCACAAATCAAAGTGCAAATAATAATTAACAACATACAGAGAAGCATACACATAATGGGCACACTACAGGGTCCAGGCAGACAGAGGACCGGATTAACACAAGGAGATGGAAGAGCAGCAGTGCAGCGTTGTGTGTAATTTAAGATGGAGCAGCCCAGTGAGTGATATCACTTGTGAAGCAGAATAATCTCTCTCTCTCTCTGTATGTGTGTGTGTAGGTGTGTGTAGGTGTGTGTGTAGGTGTGTGCATTTGTGGTCAAGCTTATCTGACCTTCCAGAGTGTTCCTGAAGCTCATGTTGGCGCCGCGGTCCATGGCCCCGGTGTCATAGCTGGTCAGACTCAGAGTGAACTCCACCTCCGCTGAAGTCGGTAATCGGTCAACCACGTTACGGTTGTGGTTTCCAGGGTTACGACGCAACGGGCCTTCTCCCGTGGCATCACATAACACACCTCTGTCATTGTAGTCCCCTGCTCGAGAGCACAGGACCTGGAGTTGCACACGCACACAGACGTGCAATTCACGGCATGAAAGAAAGTGAATCAGTTAGTTGATGCAAATTATTGGTTAGGCTCTAGCAAATTAGAAACGAACCTTCTATTGGAAAAGAAAAGAAAAGCGAATGTAGCTGGAAGAGATACTCGAGCGTGTTTACCGTCCAAGAAGAGAAGACCGAGCCTGGGCTGAGAAGACTGGGATCCTGGGGGCTCCGGTCCCCCATCAGCTCGTCCGTGCACACGTCACATCCCTGGGCATCCCTCCAGTCCCAGTACGGGATGGTGAAGCTCATGTCTCCGGTCAGTTTCCTGATCTCATGCTCCCAGTGCAGCAGGTAGACGCGGTGCCACGGGAGGAACGCAGGCGCCCAGTGGGCAAAGTCCACATTAGTCCACACATTCCCCGGCCCCCCCAGCAACGCGTTCCGGGACACGTAGTAATGCATCCACACAAACACATCATACACAGACACATCAGCGAACATCGGGATAGAGCCGTTCTCCATCTCCCTGTAGGTCCCCGTGGCCACAACATAGTCCCTGCTGAGAGTCTGCTTGGCCAAGTTCAGGTAAGACACAAGTCTGATCCTCTCGCCCCTGGACAGGTGGAAGATGTTCCTCCTGAGAGACTCTCTCCTCTCGTTGCAGTTCACCCCAAAGTAGCCAAACTTGCAGTCCGCGCAGTTGAAACCCATGAAATTCCCTGCACACTGGCATGTCCGGTTGTAGAATACCAGAGGCCACTTCTCTCTGTCGTCCAACCCAGAGAAGGGGTACTGCGGCCCGTCGGGCTGGTCCGGCACTTCCACATCCTGACAAAAACCCCGGCCCGAGCTGCTTCCGCAGGCCGAGCCGTCCCCTTCCCAAGGCGGGCAGCACTCCTTGGTGCGCAAGGCTTCCCGAGTGGCACACAGACGGGGAAACTGTTGATAGCAGGGTACAAAACACAACATAAAACTAATGACTACCAGTGACCACATTACAACGGGTTTTTCTTCATACTCTGGAGACGGCAAGCAGTCACAGAGTACAGTGGCAAAGCCAAAGTGGTAAAGCCCATGTGATTCTTTCTCAGGTTTAAATTCTTCAGGGGCGCCCCCGCCTCTTTGTTGAGCCAGTCACATGCTGCTTAACCTCAGGGTGAAGCTTACTAAAAGCACACATCCCAAGACTGCAGCCAAACTCCTTTCAGGAAAAAAAGGAATTAATCTAACGAAAATTCATTCATATCGAGGGATTTGCAGTATTTATAATGCTCAGAAATTACAATGTAATATCATCATTAATGGCCTGTCCATCATATAACCTAGTGCTTAAAACCATGATATATCACACTGAGTTGTTTGTTTGTTCATTCGGATTTCCCTTAACCCTGTTGGGCTGTTCTTCCAAGAGCAGAGGGCCACACTATGGCCTTTATTTTGTAGTTACATTTCATTTCTGCCGGGAATTGTGACTGCTTGCACACACTGCGAGTCATGAGCGTAAAATAGGCACATAACTCATGATCTCTCGCTGTCTACACACACACACACACACACACTGCCACAAGTAAAGCAAACTGTTAGTCCTGGCATTTTAGGATGAAAATCACTATG
>JBBMJY010000004.1:17749162-17790915 GCA_037833715.1 Toxotes lorentzi | reverse complement strand
TATTATTTATTTTTTTAAATCGACCTTTGGAAATTTAATCGACTCATAATCGTTCATAATATAATCGCGATTAATCAATAATCGATTTTTTTTCACCACCCCTATCGGACAGTCACATTAAAAGGGTAAAACAGTCGAAGGATTTGGGGTCAACAGGTGCAAAAGAAGTCTCACATTCACATTAACCGGTATATCGCCCACAAATTAGCGATAACTTTCCGTAATAAACACAACTGTTGTTGCTTAAACAACCTATTATTATGTGATTATATTAATTCTTACCCTTTATTCCTTATTTGCTCACTTACGCGTTTGTTTACTTCTGTCTTTTCTCATGTTAAACATGCGTCTCTGTGGCTCGCCTCCCGGTGCTTTCCACAGTTGTGCCCATTTAGTCACTGTTGATGCTCCATGCTTCCCTCTGTTTTGGAGTAGGAGGAGGAGGAGGAGGAGGTAGAGGAGAAGGAGGGGGAGCCGTCGCCGTGTGCGTCAGTAAGTCAAACATGTTCCAATAACGGGCTATATTATCTGCTGCTATTTGCAGTTTGCTGTAGCCAGGCGCCAGGCTGAGCTTAAGCAGAAACCTGCAGCGCTTCTCTTGCCGCTCTTCTGTGATGGAAACGGGCTCAAAAGGAATGGCATCTGCATGGCAGCTGGCAGAAAAGAGGTAGGATGAAGTTGTCTGTTAGTTTGGGCATGAGGAGCGCACAATAATGATTGAATTCTTAAATACAGAGGAGATGAGTGAGTTTTACATAGTTTGTTAATACTTCATTGGACCACCAGCCTATAAATCAGTTTTACCTGAGTTGCATGATCCACCTCCAACATCCTCTCAGCGTCAGGCACAGCAGCTTGATGCCATTTTTTGTGATTGTGATTTGTCAATAAATTGTCAAACCTGCTTTCCTTTTTTCCAATATTCAAAATATTTTATCACTGTATCCATAGGCTGACTTGACTGAAAAAGACTTCTTAGTGTATTGTCTGTTAAACATATACTGAGCTAATTTACTTCCTTTTCATCAGGAATCCAACCCTTACCCCTGACAGTACACGCAGCACGCCAAAGACAACCCATTCCTCAGAACCTGAGCTCTAAGAGGACAGAGAATGGCTGGAGGTAGAAGGAGGAACACAGGAACAGGGAATAGACCAGGGTTATATGTGGTGTTGCTGGCAGTGAGCGTGCTACTGGGAGCTGATCTGAGCTGGCTGGGCCTGAAAGACGGGGTTGGGGTCAACGCCCAGAACAATGAGAGAAGAGTATTGGCACATATCCCTGGTGACATCATTATAGGAGCCCTGTTCTCTGTCCACCACCAACCACCTGCAGACAAGGTACATGCTGCGTATGTTCTGTGTGTGTGTGTGATCATTTTCTCTATGTGTGTATATTTGATAAATGTAATCCAGTTGTGTTACATTTCGCTCAGGTCCATGAGCGAAAGTGTGGTGCGGTGCGTGAGCAGTATGGGATTCAGAGAGTTGAGGCCATGATGCACACTCTGGATCGAATTAATGCAGACCCCACTATCCTCCCGAATATCACCCTGGGCTGTGAGATCAGGTCAGAAACCAAACACAAGACTTCTTACTTTGTTCTTATATAGTTTATATGTAGTGGACTACGTCTCGACACAAAGAAGAAGAGTTGTGATACAAATAAAGGGCTAATTTGCAACCAGATTGTGACTCAATTGTTCGTCCGAGAGACACACAACAAAGCACATCTTACACAGAACAGCATGTTTTTAAGACAGTAATTTTCTCAAAGTTTCCAGTTTAAACAGGCAACATAGAACACTCAGGGCGGGATGATATCCAGAGGTTTCGTTCCTTTAACACACCACATATAAAGACTTCATATAGGCAGGAATCAAATCAACTAGCAGTCTCACAAACAACCAGAACATCTGACTGAATTTAACAGAGCTGTTAGGTATCATCTGAACGTACTGATTACTGGACAATCATCACAAATGAGTTCTGCTTTTTAAAGACAGGTGGTATTTTAGCCTTTAATGGAGTCAGTTTAATGAGTAGAGGGTCTGGGAGTAAATGGGGGAGAGATTATTAGGCAGCAGGGGAGGACAGATTGGAGACTTAGAGTAGCAGGCAAACTTCCACTGAAGGAGGCTGGCTACAGACTAAAGAATGTAGATAATTATGTAAACCAAAGAAGCAGGTATCCACTTACAGTACTACAGTAAATCAGAATTTCAGGCACTGACAAAGGTTAGCGGTTCTGATTTTTTTTCAAATGTGAGCTACAACAGTTCTTCTTCTTCTTTCCAAAACAACAACGTGAACTCAATATTTCTACGCCAGGGACTCATGCTGGCACTCTGCGGTGGCACTGGAGCAGAGTATCGAGTTCATTCGGGACACTCTAGTGTCCAGTGAGGAGGAGGAGAGCCAGGGCAGATGTACTGTGGAGGCAGGGAGCATGCTGCTCCAGGGGAAGAAGCCCATTGTGGGTCTCATTGGACCAGGATCCAGTTCTGTGGCTATCCAGGTGCAGAATCTGCTCCAGCTCTTCAACATCCCACAGATAGCCTACTCAGCCACTAGCATGGATCTCAGTGACAAGGTGAGACCAGTTAAAAAAAACACTGTGTTTTTATTTTTTCTAGGTAATTACTGGTTTTGGGTTTGATGAAAATCAACTTTAAGAGACTCGATATCTGCTGTTTGCTTTACAAAATCTTGTAGTTATATTCTCTGACAATAATGCAACTATGATTACAATAAAAGCCGACAAGTCTCTAAAAGTCTCTTGTTCTAAAAATCAGCTGTAAGTCAATGTACAGTGAGTTTACATGGAATGGGGTTTATAACTGGGGCTCTTATGGATGCATGTGTAACTGGTAGACAGGCTGTCAAATGAAAACATGCCAAGTACACTGCCTGACTTCTGAACATGTAAATTCCTTCCAACAGAGTCTGTATAAATATTTCATGAGGGTAGTGCCGTCAGATATGCAACAGGCCAGAGCCATGGTGGACATTGTCAAGAGATACAACTGGAGCTACGTGTCCGCAATACACACAGAGGGTAAGACTCTGTGTGTGTGTGTGTGTGTGTGTGTGTGTGTGTGTGTGTGTGTGTGTGTGTGTGTGTGTGTGCGTGTTGCTTATTAATTTTCGATATATTATCATTTATCTTTTATTGCTCTCAGCTTTATTTACACATGGATTAAGCAACATTAATGACGTTTAAGCTGAGTTGCCAGTTTATCACATAATCACACATAATTGTTGTTTTATACAATAGCAGTAACAGTAAATCCTATTTTTGTGAAGCTTAGGAGAAACACATTTATCCACAGTATTTTGCCTGTGCTTGCCTCAGTACTTAGTTTCAGTAGTTTTTGAGTTTTCCATCTGAAGGGGCAGCAGAGAGGCATTATACTTTCACTTTGTGACACCTGCCATAAACCTGGAAGAAGCTCAGCCAAATCTCAGCCAAAATATTTTAGTGCCAGTGGCACTAAAGCAAGCTGGAGCCAAAATGAACCTGTCTTTACTCGGATGCACAATATATACAAGAACATGCACACACATACAGTACCAATGCACTTTTTCTTTTACCCTCTTTTCTCACATCACACAAAAAGTAAATGCCACATGCATAACGTAACTTCACTGTAATACCTCTAATTTTAGAGTCATTTTGGAGGCAATTATATCTATGGCATGATTTTGAAATTTATATGGAATTGTTTCTAATTTTATTTTGTCTGTAATCTTTTTCATCACCAAAGCTTCCCAGGGAACACCTGCCATCGGCTTAGACCTCTCATGGCACACTGTCCACTGATTTCAGGGATGCTTCAGCCACTGTTCACATTCACACAGCAGTCGCTCATTGTTAAATGTACATGTTATTACTTTATTTTTTTATCTATGTGTTACCAAAGAAACTGAAGTTAAAATCGATTCAGTGAAAAGTATTCAAGGTGCTTTAAGAGACTTACATTAAATCACCCATAATTTATAGTTAAAAAGAAGCAGGTAAATTGGCACCATTACTGTTGTCCTATGTGGACAGTGTGATGGATGACTGTAATACAAAAGTACAATGACTTTATGTTTCTTTTTACTTTTTTTGCTTTTTTGTTACTAGAAGTACATTTATCATATTTTATAGTGGAGATATGAGGCTGATCGCCAACTCTTACTTCAAAGCAACCGTTGTCCACTGCTGTGAACATCTAGGCAATATCAATAGATTAGATTCAACTTTATTGTCATTACACATGTACAAGGACAGGGTAACGAAATGCAGGGTTATCACAACTTCAAAAGATGCAGCCCCTGAATCACTTATCCCACCTATTCAGAAACAAAACACATGGTATTGGCATCACTCTCAGTGTCAGCCTAAATGCTCCATACTGTTCCCATCATTTTACTGCGTCTATTTTAACCTCTTAGTGGCTCAAGGCCATTATGGTTCTGAAATAAATCCCCCTTGATAAGAATAAGAGCTAAATCCTGACTGGATCATTCCAGTTTATTCCAAAAAAATACCAAACCGTTATAGAGGAAAAAAAGGGTCTTTTGCATGCCAAATGTTCTTTTGTTGGATAAAACCTCATGTAATATTTATCTTTTATTATTTAAAAAAAAGGACCTAAATTTTAACGGTTGTGTTGCAAAATCTCTTGCTTGTATTTTTGAAGTCCAGTATGAAGTGCGATGTTTTACACACACGCTTGATTTATTGACTGTGACACTACTGTGACAGTCATAACTACTTATAAGAAAACTGAACATGTCAAACATTCTGTGCAAAATTATCCACCTTTAAATGTGCTTAAGGTTTTATGTCAGACACTGTTTTTGGGTTTCTAATTTCTGTGAATGGTTAGAAATATATTGCACATCCTTGGTAGTCCAACGACACAATTATAATACCCTAGCTGTCAAATGCAGATGCACACTGCTTGTTACACTGCATGTCATTTGCATAAACTGCATAAGTGGTTGTGACCCAGTACGTGATATTAATTTTCCCCAAAAAAACAGATACAAAACACTGTTTGAAAAATAATCAGTACTGATACAAGTGGTATATTTTTAAAGACATCTCAGGAACAGATGTAAAAATTCTATATTTACTGTAGCTCCAGAGGTTACTGTTGTGGTTATGAAACAGTTTACTGCTCAGCCTACTTTCCTTTACATTTTGCCTGTTACTGCAGGAAACAAATTCATTCTTATTAGCAAAGTTGGCGATATAGAAGGTAAAAAGGAGAGTTAGAAAGAGAGGAAAGAAATATTAAAGAATAAAAGATATATAATGAAATCATTGTGATTCAAACAGAAATGGCAGCATCATTCGTAACATTAACAGGGAGTTGAATCGAGATGAAAATGGAGTTTGAAAAATGAAAGGCTGTGTTACCACTCAAGGAGGCATGCCACATATGGGAGTAAAACTCACGTAGTAATGAAAAGGATGCCTCAAACAGTGTCGTGCCCAGAGTGAGAGTACACTTGCAAAGCAACAGAAACTAGGTGACCTCATTTCCAGCAGAAACAGGGAAGTCCAACCCCTGACAGCTCTCATAAGAGGGACAAAAATGATCAGACTCTCAAGTGTTGTGCTGCATTACACCAACGTATTTGATTGTCAATGCTCTGTTGTGTGTATGCTGTGTATTATCACAAGATGACACAAGAGCATTTGTACAGGAGCAAAAGTGTGAGGAAGAAAACCACCAAACAAATGTTTGCACAATGTAGCAATGTGAACAAAGTATACTGGAATAGCAGGTTTAGATATTTGGCATCTGCCAAATATCTAAACTGTTTTGTTAAAGGGTCCTGGTGAGCTGAAGATTTTTTTTCACAGTCAAATCTGTTCAGTTTGTTAGCGTTAATAAGGTGACAAACTCCAGTGTTTGTGTGTGCAGTATTATGTGTATACAAACACCATTCCATTCGTGTGGTCCCATCCATAGGTAATTATGGAGAGAGCGGCATGGAGGCATTTAAGGACATGGCAGCAAAGGAGGGAATTTGCATCGCCCACTCTGACAAGATATACAGCAACGCAGGGGAACAGAGCTTTGATAAGCTGTTGCAGAAACTACGAGGCCACCTGCCTAAAGCCAGGGTGGTGGCCTGCTTCTGCGAAGGCATGACGGTCCGGGGCATCCTCATGGCCATGAGACGACAACGCCTGGTGGGAGAGTTTCTGCTGGTTGGAAGGTGAGTGGTGAACTGTGGTATGTAGAATTGTGAGTGCATTTCTTACCCACTGGGATTTTTGCTTTTATTAGAGGCTAAAGAAATTGACTGATATATTTGTTTGCTTCAGATTTCTGAGTGTTGTGCATTCATTTTCAATCCAGACTTTCTTCAGGTGTCCAGCACCATCAGACAAGATGTGTTTGTTGTCACTGGGGCCATCTTTGTCCTCTCATCATCATCATCCACATTATCATCTTCATTGCATCCATCATGGTGCTCAAGGTATTTTTTAATGAAGACTTCTATAAATACATGACAGTGGCACTGTACCATAAACTTTTATCAGACTATCAAGATCCACATTTTTGTTTGTCTTGAAATCACATGTACTTGATTCTATATTTACATTTGGCCTGTATCAATGCACTTGTTACTATTACTGAGAAAGGCTAATCCAGCCTGCTCTGTTTTTGTTTACCATTCGTTAACTCAGATGTTTTATTTGGAGCAGCATGGTGTCGTTTGCAAGACCACACTTGAGTTAGAAAACTCATTATTTAGGCATGCAAGTGGGGGAATGAGTTCCCCACAAAAAAGTGCTTGAACAGAACACTCAATCCCTAAAATCCGAAGCTTCATATAGAGAAATATAAATGAAGATAGAAGTAAATAAAATCATAATTCAATTTTGAATAGTATTATTTAACAGTAAGAGTAAACAACAACTCAGGAAAATTAGGTATTGTTATGATCAGCCCCAACAGGGGGCTGTTTTGAACTCTTTTGGATTGTTCTGGAACTCTTTCTTGATCGGACTCTTTGTTTGGATCAGCCCTTGGTCAGTGTTGAGTTTTTGTAGATTACTTTATGGGCAATCGGTTGCTTGTTGTTCAGTAATTCCTGTTCTATATGTTGAAAGTCATGATACTCTGGTTTTCTTGAGTTTTGGTTTCAGTATTTCCTGTTTTATTTTTGTAGCCCTGGGCTTTGCGTGTCTGTTCGTAGTTCACTTCCTGTCTTTGTCTTGTATCCCGCCTTATTGATTGTCTGCCCGGCCCCAGTGTGAATCACCTGTTGCCCAGTGTATATAAGTCTCGTTGCTCCCCTGTCTCTTTATCAGTTTGTCTGTGCTGGTACCTGTATTCCTGCTCAAGCCTGTGTTTGTGCCTGTGTTTGTACCTGCTGGCATCTTCCCTGTGGTCATGTACGTTCCTGAGCTCCTGTTTGCACCCTGGATCCTGCCTGTGTTCAACTCCTGGTTTTGTCTCCTGTGTTAAACCCCAGTACAGACATTTGAGTTTTGGACTTGAATTTGTGTTTCTGAGTTCTTCTCCCCCTTGGATGATTTTTTTTTAGTTGCTTGAGTTTTGCTTCCTGGCCATGGACCTTATGCCAGTGAATCTTTAGTTAAATTAAAGATATTCTCACTATCTGTCCACCTTGGGTATCTACATTTGGTTCTCCTCCTTGTGTTCCTGCCATATATATAAATATATATAAATCATGTCACGTAAATAAATAGGTAAATTAACAGATAAAGCAGCAGTGGTCTTCCAAAATGATTAACTATGCAGCATCCAAATCCATCCATCAAGATATAACATTGTGGTAGATTACACTTTAAAACAATGACAGTGACACCCACACTACTGTTGCCTGACTCAAGCTTGGTTAGTGAAGTTTTCTCAGGGAAATGTTACTTCTTCAAATTTTGTATACTGCATATTGGCTCATTCATTGGTTAATTTAGGCTGAGAAAATGTTAAAGATTGGGCATACAGTGGAGGAGGGAAAGTATGCAATAAAAAAAAAAAACATAGGCAGGGAAAAAAAATAAGCGGGAAAGAGGGGGTTGATTTAGCAGGAGGTTTCACTCTCTCCAAGAATAACATGTTTTATTTTAAGGTTTAGCTCTCTGGCTCACTCTCATCTCTGGTGTTCTATAAATGCCTTTCCTCATTAGGAGCCACATATGTAGGCTGTCGCTCAAATCTGACAGCAGGAAACATAAAATAACCTTGAACTACATATTGCGAAAAAAAAATTACCACGACGAGCTTCCAGTTGTGGTGGTAAAAAAATAATAATTTGTTAAGATGATTGTCCTTGCTGTTTTTGTTTTGAGGGTAATTAGATTTGAGATGTAGCTGCTGTTGAGGCGGCACATTCATGTGTCATTCTGCAAATGCTTTCATGCGATGATACATGAATATGCACTATTGTGTGTGTGTCCAGTTAAGAGTTCTGTCATTACATGTCTTTGACCTCACTTTGTTGGTTTCATCCCTCTTCTTGTTATTCCACTTAGTTACCTGCACAAACCATGGCAGCCTGGAGGATTTGTCACCAGGTTTGTGAGTGTGTGCAGTGCATTCTTAGGTTCCATTTATAGAAGGAGAGAGACTGAGGGAGCAGATGATATTTTTGTTTGTTTTGTTTTGTTTTTTTGCCAGCACTGTTAAGACTATTGTGAACTGTTGTTTCCAAGCCACTGTCAGTCTTCAGCTTGATTGTGTAGAAATCAATGGGGAGATGAAACGTGTTGTACACATTACTGTAGTGTAGAATTAAGATACGCCATGAGACATACTTTTTGATATGTGTGGCAAAAAGTAGAGACTGAAGTCTCAATAACTATTAAATTGATTTCTATGAAATAATGTAGGCATTCATGGTTCTCAGAAGATGAATCCTACTGACTTTGCTGACTTTCCTCCAGATTTGTTGTTAAAGATTTGCTTGTATGTGTACTAAACACCTCTAATTTATGTCCATATACCTGCCAAACTAATGACATTGTCATGAGCCTCAGCTGTACTTGCTGACATGCTAAACTAAGATGGTGAACATAGTAAACAATACACCCACTGTGAGGCAGTAGGTTACATAGTAGAGGAGAAGGCAGTGGCAGACTGGAGTGGCACTGTGTTTGATCATCTGATCCATTAATCAGATTTTTAATCTGAGTTTTATTCCAAGTAATTTCCACTGACCTTGGAGTCACAGTCATTATTATGTTGCAGTTGGTCTGGTCTGACTCTGCATCCGTTCCTCACTACTTGGCCTGCTCCGCTGTAATCCTCATCTCTGCTGTCTCCTCTTTTGGCCTTGGGAGGATATAGACTGCCATATTTATCAAAGTGCAACAGAGTACAAGTGCTCCAACTAACTACTTGGAGCTGCCGGGGTTAATAAAGCAACATGAACCCCCACTGGCTTCCCACCTGCACATACTGCCATTTCCACTCATTGGAGCACCCGACTGAGTCAGAAACTCAGGAACTGAGGTTGTTTAGGTCGTGAGAGTGTTTTTCCTCTGTTCTGTTCAGACTGCTTTTTCACTTTTTCTCTTTTCTCTTGTGTTGTTTAGTTTCATTTTAGAAATGGACACCTTTCCAGCCTTAAGTTTATAACCACAGGGTTATAGAGTGCCCACTTAGAAAAGATCTGGCTGGAAAGTTGACCAGTTCTGTGTTCTAAGAGGTGAAATAAGAACATGATGTATGTATGTGTGTGTATGTGTGAGCACATGCACACACACTTGTGTGTGTCTTCAGGCTTGTAGGTGGTGTAGCAACTCGCTGCATACAGCACATTGCCCTCCCAGGTCGATGTGTGGGTTTCAGAGCGCTCGTTCAAGAGTGATTCAAACTATCCAGAGTCAAAGCCCTTCATGCTTTTCATATCCATTCCTGCCTTTTTTATGCCAGTGTACCATTTCTGTGCTCGCTTCTCTAAGGATGTGTTATGAAATGATCTCCTACCTCACCCAGAGAACCAGGCATCATAAAAAAAATAAAAAATAAAACACCCACACTACTGTTGTATAACTCAAGCTTGGTTAGCGAAGTTTTCAAAAATGACTCCTTTTCTTTTTTTGTGAGTTAAAAAGGGAAGAGTGCATTTCTTGTCGTGTCAGTGAGGTGTGCATGTTTACATGTATGAACGTGTGTGGAGGTGTAATCAACCCTCTGTCTTTGTTGATTGTAGACGAGTGTCCAAAGGGAGAGATAAAAATAGATGGAGTAGAAACCATTTCAAACAGTTCACTGATGAGGTGGCTTTTTGAGTCCGAGCCCACAGTGTTTTTGAATAAATAGCAGATCAGATGTGTCTGCAGACGCTGCAGCCTGGTGGTGTTTGTCTGGTGTTTAAAGTTTATTGAGCATCAGGTGTCTCTTTGTAACTATAATCAGAAGGTGCTGCACTAAATTGCTTTTCTGTAGGATGAAACTTATGCAACATTTCTAAGTTGCAAATCAATATATCCTCTAAGTTTGTCAGAATTAAATGGGCAACATTAACAGATTGTTTCACACATACAGCATATTTCTGCAAAGCAGGGTTTATATCTGCAATTAGATATTTGCTCCTGTTGTCACAGTCAAGCAAATCAATATGCTCTTCATTACTAGAGTGTCTCAATGGACTTCACAGATAATGAGCCTACAGAGATCTAATTAATCAGCAGTCAGACACAAACTTTACAAATAAAGTAATGAGACCATGGAAGTAACATCCAAAACAAAGCGTTCTGCACAAAACAGCGTGTTGAAAAGAAAAGACATAACAGGCCTCTCTATCCCAACTAGCCAAGTTCTCCCAGCACCATCATCTTGTGATCCCTGGAGGTTTATCACAAGTTATCTTTGCACATGAACATAATTTTAAAAAGTCACTTCACAATTCTTCAACTGGGATAGGTGAGCAAATGCTTTTTATTTTTATCACCCAGTGAGACTTATGTTGGTGCATCTGAGTCACCATGATACATTTTTATTTTACTGTAACTCTTTGCAGAGCAGGCTTTAGGTTCGTTTTGCAAGGCACCACCTTCAATCTGTGCAACAGTGGTCTAAAAAACTCATAAGCACCAACTACTGCTTTTTACAGCCGGCCACATTAAAAATCCACTGACATTATGGACAGTGGTTTTGACTTCATTTAATTTTAGTCACTCTGAGCTGGACTTTTTCAAGATGTCGGCCACCCTGTTATCCTTTTGATGGTGAAATTTGTCTCACTGGGTGTAACTGCGAAGGCCCAGTGTATGAACACAGTGTTGGTTAGGAGGTGCTGTCTTCTGTGTCGGGTCTCCCTTGTAGTGGCCAGTGCAAGCTGTGGCTTTTTATCATTGCTATGTCTGGCACTGTGTCCAGTTTACAAGCTGTTCCTTACACATAACAGACAACAAGAAGTTTTCCACAAGTCTTGCGGAGGTGACAGTGTTGTCTTAACAGTCAAATGCTTGTGTGGGTTGCAATATTGAGCAACAGTTTCCAAGATGCTAAGAATGTATGTTATATACCGAATGGTTTCTTTATAAGGCTTAGAAAGCTCTTCTACAATAAAATGTGTGTACCATATGTCTAGTATAGTTGTTCTATTATTCGCATGAATGCCTGTACTTACTGTATCTCAGCACTTGAATGGCCAAATTAATCAATAGCTTTAGGGAAAACAAAAATCTATGGGCCAGCAAAATGAAAATAAATGACATGTTTCTTTTTGGGACTGATCCTTACTGTAACTAATAACCTGCTGTTCCTTTGTCTGGCTCTACCTTTCTCCTCCTCCTATCCAGTGATGGCTGGGCAGACAGGTACGATGTCACTGATGGATATCAGAAGGAGGCAGCAGGTGGAATTACCATAAAGCTAAAGTCGGCATATGTGACCTGGTTTGATGATTATTACCTGAACTTGAGGCCTGATGCCAACCTGAGGAACCCTTGGTTCCCCGAGTTCTGGCAGCACAGATTCCAGTGCCGGCTGAGGGGACATCCACAGGAGAGCACCATGTACAACCGCACCTGCACCTGTTAGTACAAAACACAAAAATCATGTTCCACGTGCCTCTCTATACTCTTTTCACAGGTCATCTAGGGTTAAGTGTTAAATTTTAAAAGATTTTAAAGTTTTTTATCTTCAATTTAGATTACAGGGATTAAGTTGATTGGTTTTCTCCTTATGAGCAGGTCTCTGTTCTCCACAGGGAGAGAGTCTCTGCGCCATCAATATGCCCAAGACACCAAGATGGGCTTTGTCATAAATGCCATCTATTCCATGGCTTATGGCCTACATGCCATGCAGCAAGCCCTCTGTCCAGGATATAAGGTATGATAGTGAAAGCACATTTGTGTGCTTTCACATTGGGCATGACAGTATTGACTGTGTTTTTCCCCAGGGTTTATGTGAGAACATGCGGCCCATCGATGGCCGCAAGCTGCTGGATTTCCTGATGAAAACCAACTTTACTGGCGTATCTGGGGAGATCATCCACTTTGACCAGAACGGAGACTCACCTGGCAGGTAAGGATTATGATGGGCAGGGAAAAAAGGAAGGGGGGAGGGAGTGAAGAGGAAGACTGCTACATTAAAGGTGTGCATATGCTGTTTCATGCATGCGCCTCAGGTATGAAATCATGAACTTCAAGCGCATAGGCGAGGATGAGTATGCTTACATCCACGTGGGAAGCTGGGATCAGGGGGGCCTAAAGATGAACGAGGAGGAGATCTGGAGTAACAACAGTGACATCATCCAGTCAGTCTGCTCTGAGCCCTGCCAGAAGGCACAGATCAAGGTATGCACTGCTCCAATGCACAAAATTTATCTCAGAGTTGAGATAGACACCAAACCAAAACACGTGGTTTCATACTCCAGAGAGTTTATCATAGTTTTACTCAAGAAGGCTGCCAAGCAAGACCCACACAGCAGCCTTACATGGATCCCACTGGATTACAATCTAAGAAATGGGTCCAATCAGATCCTTGAGTACCCCACCGGGGACTCTTTGTTCAGGCTTTAATCATCTCCCATCTGGGCTTCTCTAACTCCCTTTAGCCTGTCCAAATCATGGAGAATCATGCAGTCTGCCTCCTCTTTATCATCCCAAAAGTCTCTTAACATTAAAATCTTCCCACACACACTGCCCGGTCTCCCTGTAAAGTGGCAACTTGAAGGGAATACAAAGCTCCAGTCTCATGCGTAAGGTTTTGGGGAGATGTGCATGCCCGTACCTACAGGCCTTACACCCCAACCCACGTCCCCATCCACATCTTCTTTTGATCCCCTGATGAAGAAATCCTTATTTCCTTGCCCCACAGGGCAGTCTGAGTGTAAGATTAGCTACAGAAAAGTGCCACTGGAGCTTTGAGACCTTTCTGCCCTTTCATGTATTGGCCTGTGTGTTTGTGTGTTTCCAGGTGATCCGTAAAGGAGAGGTGAGCTGCTGTTGGACCTGCACTCCCTGCAAGGAGAATGAGTTTGTTTTTGATGAGTACACTTGTCGAGCCTGTGTCCTGGGCTCCTGGCCTACAGATGACCTCACTGGTAAACATACTTTGCTTATGTCTCTGTTACTTAAAAATACAAGATTTCCAAACAGGCCAGAAGAGCCTCAAATCTGGGTCACACACTGATGGTGCGCCCAAAATCCCCTTTCATCTTACGTACCACACGTACCACACACACTCTGAACTCAGGCACACTCTACTACACAGAAATCAACACAAATACTCATGTACCATAAACACCAGAGACTTTAGATCCCTGCCAGAATACGGGATTTGGCTGAAGCTTAGATTTCCAAAGTCTATCAAAACAGTTTGAAACCCCTTTCCTGCATTTTTGTAACACTTGTTTCCCACAACATTTCAGTTCCTCTGTAAACACATGAAACCAGTTTTTGATGTACATCCTCCATAGGAGAATAGCTGTATGTTTATCTTATAATCACTCTGTGCTATCGCTCTCTGATCCCTCTTTTCTTCCTTACAGATCCCTTTAATGTTTCACAACAAATTTGCCTCATCTCTCATGACTGCCACTGAACATTTTACACATAATAACTACATTTTGGTTGCAATTCACTGTAAATAGGGCTGTATGAATGCACATCCTTTAACTATCACTCTTGCAGACAAATCTAAAGTTTGCTTGAACTTTTCTGTGCTTTTTTTTTTTTTAAATTTCCTATGATCTCTCTGTATCCTGAAGGTTGTGAGCCAGTCCCGGTGCAGTATGTGCGTTGGGGGGATCCAGAGCCCATCGCTGCAGTGGTCTTCTCCTGTCTGGGCCTCATGGCTACACTTTTTGTTACTTCTGTCTTTATAAAGTAATTACAGCCTACAAAGCTCACCCACTTTGAGCCAATATAGCAATACACAGCTTTACCCAGTACCCACTGGTAGATGATGTCTTGTCTTGACCCAGTGTTAGTGGGTACTAGGTAAATTGCAGAATGGTTTGTCAAAATTTTAGGCAATACTCATTGCAACCAGTGAGTTTCTGACAATTTAAACAATCCCTTATTGCTCCAACTATCTTTTAGCAATTTTATGACTCTACAGTAGATATAACTTAATTTATCTGTAGATTTTGGGACACTCCTGTGGTCAAGTCATCCAGTCGTGAGCTGTGTTACATCATCCTGGCTGGAATATGTCTGGGCTACCTGTGCACCTTCAGCCTTATCGCCAAGCCCCACATAATCTACTGCTACCTGCAGCGGCTGGGAATTGGCTTGTCCCCTGCCATGAGCTACTCCGCTTTGGTCACCAAGGTACTTTCTTTTCTGTTTGGTTACCAGGAGGTAGAGGAACAAAAATTACACACTATGGCTTAGTGTCATGTTTCACTTCCTGTGAAACTTTGTGAGCTGGAACCATGGTTCCATCAGCAGTTTCATTTGATTTCTGGGTTTTATACTAAACTCTTTAATACCACTGAGGTTTAACTATTCCACAAAGTGAAAAGTCATCTTTACCCCGAGTCATTAAAGGTTTGATTAAATAGTTCTGAGATTTAAAATTCTCAGTCTCTTCCATTTTTTGACACTCTTCCACATGACATAGAAACTTGGGATCTAGATGCACTTGAATAGAAGGTTCAGAAGTCAGCAGAACAAAACTGCAAAATGTAAACTGACAGTAACTGTTGAAGGTCCTTCACTTCTTTTATCAGACATAATTTCAGTGGAGGTGGAGGTCAAAAAGGAGGAACAAAGCACAGTATACAGTATACTGTATGTGCTGATGATGTTGCAAAGTGACACTCAGATAGGGTCCTGTTAGTGCAAGTTAGCCATGAGACTAAATTAATTAAAACACTTAAACAGAATAAACAGAAGGGCGTCTAAGGATAAGGGCAAGAGTAACAGAACTACCACCACAGATTGGATGATGGCCAAATGTAAGGGAGGTATGGTAGAAGTGGAGGATCTATGCGTGGGCTGAGGTTGATGTTTAAGATCTGAGAACTGAAAAGGATATTATTGTTATGAATCAGTGTGAACAGTTTTATCCACAGTCGATGTAAGTGAAGCCTGCATAACCATTTGATCTATTTTTGATCCAGACCAACCGCATCGCACGGATCCTGGCAGGCAGCAAGAAGAAGATCTGCACCAAGAAACCTCGCTTTATGTCCGCCTGCGCACAATTGGTCATCGCCTTCCTACTCATATTGCTGCAGCTGGGGATTATTGTGGCACTTCTTATCATAGAGCCACCACAGGTGTGTGTGTGTGTGTTTTCCAATGTGTGGGATGCTCATTTACATTTATTTATACAATTAGAATGACCTCTCCCTTTGTGCCTTCATAGGTGATCTATGACTACCCCAGTATCCGTGAGGTACACTTGATCTGTAATCTGACCACTCTGGGGGTGGTGGCGCCGCTGGGCTACAATGGCCTGCTTATCCTGAGCTGCACCTTCTATGCCTTCAAGGTACATAGCAGACGTACTGTGGCATTATATGTTTTCAATTATGGGTATACATTACCAATTTTGCTTTTCTTCTACCATGTATTGTGTTTTTTCTGCTTCAGCTTACACTGCTTTAAAAATAATATTCCTCTTTTTCTCCTACAGACTCGTAATGTACCTGCTAATTTTAATGAGGCCAAGTATATTGCCTTTACCATGTATACCACCTGTATCATCTGGCTGGCATTTGTTCCTATTTACTTTGGCTCCAACTACAAGATCATAACCATGTGCTTTAGCGTCAGCCTCAGTGCCACAGTGGCTCTTTGCTGCATGTTTGTTCCAAAGGTAAGAAATGGAAACACATATTGTTACACAGACAGAGTTAGAATGACAAACTCAAACAAAAAACCTTAATCTTCTTTTTGGTATCATCTTTATGCTAACAGTTATTCGTTGTTAATTTCATGGTCAGGTTTACATCATGCTTGCCAAGCCTGAGAAAAATGTCCGGAGTGCTTTTACAACATCCACAGTGGTGCGCATGCATGTTGGTGATGCCAAAAAAGCTGCCAAGTCTGGCAAGTCCTCTAGCAGCATGGCTAATTTGTTTCGCCGTCGTGGATCTGCACAGGACAACATGAGGTATACAGGGGACCAAAGGGGTTATTAAACTATGAATAAAGTAACTCCTTGTTTAAGGATAAATGTATAAAAATATATAATAATGTATAAACAATTCTCCTCACAGCCACATACTTGTTGTTTCTGTCCAAGAGTCCATGTATGAAATGAAAGCTCTGCTGAGATATTTCCAAAAATACAACTATCCCTGTTCCTTCTTTCACTGTCTGGTCGGACTGGTAAATCAGAGCTGGATCCACTGCAACAGGCTGAATTTGAAGCCGAGAAAAAACTGCTCCCTGAGCTGAGAAAAGGTTACCTCATCTGGGTTAAGTACTCCCAGAGGAGACCCACTGCCTTTAAGGATTCTTCTTTCTAGGGAAGATAAAGGAAAATGGAGGAAGATGTAAAATTACACAGAAAGCAAAAGACAGATTGGGGGATGGTAGAAATGCTTTGAATAAGAAGTAGAACATGGACCACAGGGTAGATGGATGAGGTTCCTCTCTGAGTGTTCTCCTAAGATCATACATGCATCTCTAGAATGAACAACAGTATTATTGTATGTGGCTCTTCCACATATATTATTAAATTTAATCCCTCGTCTTCAAGTCAGCTGAGAACTAATAATTTTATGGTTTTCTGTTTCTTTCACGTTGCACAGTTCCAATGGGAAATCAGTGACTTGGGCGCAGAATGAGCGCAGCTACAGGCCAAACCTATGGAAGAGGATGTCATTCCACGTCAAGAAGAAGGACACAGTGGAGGCAAACCAGACAGCCATCATCAAACCCTTCTCTAAGGGAGGAGATATACCTCCAGACACTTCTGTCAAGGAGCAGTACGAAGAACCACAGGTGTCTCAGTCCTTCACCTGTTCGCCCTCTCAGTCACCTCTGCCCACCATCAGCGAGCATGCAGCGAAGGCAAGGGGTGTCCAGGGAGGACAGGCCGGAGAGGAGCCACAAGCTGTACCCATTTATGTACCTGAGCACAGTGCCGGGGTCAGAAGAAGAGGCGGGGACAACGGCCAAGGTGTTGGTATGGCAGATGGCGGGGACATTAGTGTTGTACCCATGGGTGTTGGTGACATCGGCATAGGGATGATTGGCAGTCAAACTCAGGGCACAACCATCATGGACCAAATCAGCTGTGTGGTTAACCGTTTCACTGCCAACATCAGCGAGCTCAACACCATGATGCTGCCAGGGGGAGCCACTGTCAGCCCCACCTCCACCGCTGCTCGGCCTGCAGCTGCAGATGCCGCCCCTTGCCCTCCTCAGTACCTCACATCCAGGAATAGGCAGGCCCCCTCCACTGTCACCACTTACGCTGAGGTAGCGGCTGTTTCCAATTTCTGCGAAAATCGACCCGCGGGTAAGATTTACGAGCACCTGGCCGGGTCTTGTGTGGGTAGCAGACGAGCCAAGGATATGGAGGAGCTGGTGGCTCTGACGCCTCCGTCCCCTTTTAGAGACTCATCCCTGAGCTCAAATGGCAGCTCACCCCCCTCGCTGTCCCCGGCCTCTGAGGCCGAATATGACCAGCTGCTGCTGAGACACTACAGCCAGAGCTCCTCCTCTCTCTAAACCTGCTCCCTCTACACCTTCTTCCCTCGTTTATCCTCTAATTGGAGTATTTTAAACTCTAAGAGACAAAGCTTCAGACTGGACCAAACTCTTGGATGCCTTTCTACATGTGGATATTCTGAGTCTTTAAGCAATTAATTTTCAGATTGGATCCAATGCACCCACACATGCCTACATTGAGAAAACTGAGAGAGAGTCTCCAAGTGAGTAGAAAACTTGACAAACTGAAACACACATATGGGCATTTTACAGACTTTTCAATGCTATACACAGGTTTCTAACTCAGTCTTAAACCTCTCAAATTCCAAAGAAAATACTGATTCATTATAAAATGGTTATTAATCATCAGTGGGGGAAATTTACCAAATATTTCAGTGTTTCTTTAGATTATGCTAAAATGCTCATATACCGAAAAATGGTATTTGATTTTTTTAGGTTAGTGCAGGTCTTAGAACACTAAAGATAGTTGTATTTCAGTTGTATATTTTGCATCATCTATTATCATTATCACACAAGACGTGATTTGTTTTTTTATTGCTTATATTATGGCTGTACATGTGATGTTTTTGTTACCGATAAATTCCCCTAACCCAGCTGGATCCAGGTTGGATTTTGACATAAATTTCTTCTGTCCAGAAGAAAACAGCTCAAAGAACTTTGCCTGGAAAGTCAAGCATGACACATTTATCCTGCCCTCTAATTTGTTGTCAGTCCTGGAAGACATAAGTATCATTTGTATGCTGATGCTTAAGGAGAAAGTGAGCAGCTGCTGCATTATAACTACAAATCAGGGAGCAGTTTTTTTTGTTCTTGTTGTTGTTTCCCTTTTCCTGGAAAGAAAACACTTACTGAGGTTGAAAATGAAAACCTTCCCCTCCTGAGAGGACAGGAGCTCTTTACACCTCAAGGGAATGTAAGACATTGTCTCGATGGACGTCATCAGGTCATCGAGTGTCAAACCCACAAAGAGTTTATGGACTACTTGGATGTCTTCTTTGATTCTTTTCTCCAGATGTGACTCAGTTGAATGTAAGATAACCTGCCATCATATGAAGTGGACCAAAACGATCTTCCACCTCAGGATGGGTCTGAACCAAAATACTTTCTGAGCACTGTCACCTGCTGGCTCGAAATGTTTCTAGTTT
This sequence comes from Toxotes lorentzi, assembly GCA_037833715.1. NCBI lineage: Eukaryota > Metazoa > Chordata > Actinopteri > Toxotidae > Toxotes > Toxotes lorentzi. The sequence goes on along the minus strand of JBBMJY010000004.1, from coordinate 17,771,643 downwards.
GCATGATGTCAAGATTTGTTTTCTCTCTTAGACTTATATTTGTAATGAATTACTTTTTAATATTGCACATGTCAAACCAATTATCATAAATAGATACAGTAGCAAGGTAATGATACTATATGAGTGATATGATGTGTTATTAAGATTAGTTGTCGGAGGAGGGAAGTGGACTGGATGTGTGCCAGATGTCTCAGACATCTATTGCAAAACAGTCTGGCTTTTTACCTACATATGCGCCAATGTCTCGCTGCAGTAAAAATGACATTGTGTTTCTGTAAGTGGGCTCACATTGAGAATCCTACTGTGAGCCAGGTTAGATTCTAATCTCTCAAACACTTCTGGCATAAGGAGGATATTATTTTTTTATAATATTTTATGACATTTTCGACTATGTTATTTCGTATGCTCGAACATATTCAATGAATATTCTTTTTTTTAATTGTTTTTTTGTATCTGCACTTTGGATTTTGGCTTCTCTGAGGATGTAGATGAATCATAGAATAGATTCACAGGCTTGCAATTTTTCCACTTCTAACTATGATGTAACTAATGGTGGTGGTGTAGAAGACAGCTATTTTTTATTCTTTTTTTGAGTTTGGCTTCAGTCCTTTATTCCTATGTTTACACAGGCAAGAATGTTTTCATGTTTTTCGAAATGTGCAGTATTTTTTTACTGGTTTTCAATGTAAAAATCATCTTAGGCAGTTGCCATATTTGCATGCAGGTTTGTGCCAATTGAAATTTTGCAGGTTACTACAATGCTTGATGCCAATAATTCACTGATATAATCTACAGAAGACGTCTTGGTCTTATCTTTTCATCTGCCTTGCAGATAGCCTGAATTTACTATTTAGATTTGTGCTGCATTAAAGGTTTCCATCCAAAATGCTATACATTTTATCACAATCATCTGTAATTCATTGTCAGTGCTTCTTATTTACATTGTAGAAATGTCATTGACAGAAATTAAAATAGAAATTCTCCATTGCAATAACAGGAATAACACTATTTAAAAAATCTAAAGCATAACTGTAGCTGGAAGAAAGGGTGTCAAAATTACTTATCATTAAATTATACTAGTACATCATGCTTCTTTTTTTCCTGCTGTAACCACTTTATAAGAATTTAGGAAAAGGAATCCCTTAGCTAAACATTAGTCATGTTTTACAGAGTCACATTTCTTTTTAATGCTAAGAACTGAATCATGTGCAGTGATATTTTTAAACTTCCTAAGTTAATGTTACTTATGAACCTTTTCTAAATAAGAAGATAATTGTGTCAAATCACAGTGTGATAATTAATAAAACAGGAAACGGGAAACAGGGTTTCTAGGGCACACTATATTAAATAACGTGATATAATTTCCTATGCTGTAAATTGTAGACCAAAATTGTTCAGTGAAATTAATTGTCACAAGATGGTGGCCAAAGTTTATTCATAGTTAGAGCGTAATAGCTTTGATGAGCCCAGGGAGCATGAAAGGCCGCAATGAACCATCTCATTGTTTACCCTTGAAATTTGATGGTGGTTTATGGTGTTACTACCCTTACTGATATAAAATCTATCACATGCATCTGTTATTCAACAACACAATGGCCCTTGTGTTGATTCCTTCAGTGAGCACTGTTCACACCGGCCCAAACATCTGAATATGTAAATCATGTGCTCAGTGAAAACAAGGGTGGCAACCTAGATGAAGATGATAAGAACTGAGTGAAGAGACTGCCGGTCTCTTTGTGTCTGTGTGAATGCACTAAAACTCTTTGTGTTCCAGTTGGGAGGTATGGCAGGCAATACCTACATCTGGGATTTGTGGTTCTGATTTAAGACAGAAACGTTACTTTGGTATCTCAGTGAACATCTTGGAGCAGGCCTCAGGACTTGTGCAGTTTTTAAGCAGTTTAATATGTTTACATGCTTATAATAATTCAGTTAGAGGCAGGCATTTCTCCAGTTGAGCTGCTTATAGTTTGAGTCTTGTTCTATGGACCGTTATCTGATTAATAGCTGAAGATGCTCTTCACATCACTTCCGTGTCTGCCTGCAGTTCGACCTCAAACCTTTTTGTTATGACACTACTGTGGTTTATCTTTGTGATAATGTAGCAGTCAAACAGTTCTTTGAGTCATTTTTTTTACAGTGATACCAATCTTGCAGGGCACATGTTTCCTATATCCGAATCACTGGCAGTTGGTTTAGTACATTAGAGAACACTTACAAATGATGAGACATAATGAATTGTCTTAGTGATGTTTCACCTGTGTGATCGAGCAGTTGGATGCCAGATGTGTGCTCAGATAAATAAGTATTTAATTAGATATATTATATAGTTGCATTAAAAGAACCATAGTATAGTTTTTATATGGATATGACTAATTGACATTACTGCCTTAACTGCATTATGACTGCATTTTCGAGCTGCATGTATATAGACATTTAAGGAGCTTTTCATCTTTGGACAGATGATGGAGGTAAACTGTGATGACTTTGAAGGCTGCTGCCATTTCCTGCACGTCGCTGCGCTGTATATTCAAATAGCCTATTTCTTTTTTTTTATTTTGGATAACTCAAGCCAGGATGCGGCGGTTTGGCACCACTCAGAGGGTTAAAGTATGACAACATTTGCATAATGTGGCAGAGTATTACACTCACGAAGACCTCCTGACTGGAACTAACCTTCAGTGTGGTGCCTCCAATAAACCGTGCGCACTGCTCATAGGTGGCGGGTGGCAAGGCGAGGTCACAAGTTCCCGAGCACAGCTCCTCAGCAGATCACACACGGCTCCACTGGGAGGGCGGTTCCTAGATGCGTACGGAGAGGGAGACACTCTAGGACAAGGGGACGACGACGCCTGAAACCGCACTCACACAGAGGTAAAGTTAGAGAAAGTTGGAGCGTCTGAGAACACGACAGGTGGAATGACCAATCACCCATCACAGTCCAACGGTATGCAGAGCCTCCGGAAGGAGCACCTGTACAAGGTGCTGGTTATCGGCGACCTGGGGGTCGGGAAGACTTCCATCATCAGGCGCTACGTCCATCAGACCTACTCAAACAACTACCGGGCAACCATCGGAGTGGACTTCGCCCTGAAGGTGTTGAACTGGGACTCTGAGACTGTCCGGCTTCAGCTGTGGGACATCGCAGGTGGGTTAATGAATATGTTGAATATCTTTAATTTGCTGGGTGTATGGGGTCTCATCTCCTGCTGTCACCACAAATGAAAGACAAAATTAAATCAAAACTGGCAACTGGCATCATCTGCGGGGTCCAATACAGCTCACTGATGGGTAATGCATCTGTACTGGACCTCATTTATAGTTTAAGCTTAAGGTATTGCCATCTTTAAAATGTGCAGGAATTAAGAAACCTTCTGAAACCATAACTGAAAAAAGTCTAAATGTTGTTCGGCAAGGCTGTCTTAGTTCCTGAAAAGTAGATTGTTTGGGGAGATAATGCTTATCTTCAAACTGACAGTGAGGCATGACTGTTGTAAAGTTACGAAACATTCACAGCTTAAAGATGCACTGTCACTGTGGAGAGTAGGTATGTGACAAACAGTATTCTCTCTCTGTCTCTCTCTCTCTCTTTGTCTCTCTCTCTCTCTCTCTCTCTCTCACACACACACACACACACACACACACACACTCACACAAATTACTGCTTAGGGAAGACGAGCACGTTATCATTCAGTCATTCAAGGTATGGTGCTGCATCATGTGATTAAGCCCATGTGAGTGAGATTTTAAGGCCAGTCACAGGAGTGTCATTGTAGCATAAATAAAAAACAAAACATCATTACTCAGTCTCACACACACGCAGGCACATGCTCGAAGCCGTAAATTTGGATCCAGTAAATGAAATTACAAGTCACATCTGACTCTGTCAAATCTACCTGCTTGAAGTTCATCTTAGGGAGGAGTAGGGACTGAGGGAGGATAAACTAAGTAGGGACTGTGTGTTTGTTATAATTTATGAAGTGGTAAATGTTACATGTTGTACTTTAAAGTCATGTAAATTGTTCACTCGGTTTACTGAATGACAGTGCGTCAAGTGATGTATGACGTGTGTGTCTGTCTGAGACTGCAGTCACAGCAGCAGATGAGGATTCCTTGTGATTGATGAATTTCCTTCATGCATTCTCTTACATGAAAAGGGGAAGTTCTCGTCCATGTCACGTCAGATTTTCCATTTCCTCTTACTCATCAGGGCAGCTAGCAGCATTTTGTCCTTGTCAGAGTACTTCTGGCGAAGCCAAAAGTGGACTCTCACGCATTAATATTTATCAGCCGTGTAAACTTTTCTGCTGAGAGGGCACGGTATGGAAAACAAGCAGGATGCACACACCCACACGCTCAGTCTTGGACTCACAAGTGCTCTCATCAGTCAACATAGCACACACACCCCCGGGGACTGTCATGTTGACAGCTGTTCTAACCTGCTCCTGAAGCACCTAATTTCCATTTCCTGCTCAATACTCAAGTTTTGATGAACACACATACATGGACACATGTTCATATCCTCTCATATACACTGTAATGAACTGTATATTATGCACCGTCATACTTTAGGCCAAAGTTTATTTTCATTCCATGTCGGGCACAATACAGGTTAAGCAGGCCTGTTATAAGCAGGAACAAGCACTTGCATTGACTGTCTGGTTAGGTGCAACGTGACAGTAAGACCACAGGAATGTGCTGTTTCATGGGAATACAGGCACTGCTAACTGCAGCCTTAATCCCAGCTGTATTAGCTGTTTTGCTGCAAAAATGTGGGAAAACAATAGGAATCTCTCATTAAACTGATGAATAGAAACAACACTGCTGCCATACTGATGAATGCAGCTCCTTGTGCGTGTGTGTTTGTTCATCACAGGTCAGGAACGTTTTGGAAACATGACACGTGTGTACTACCGTGAAGCCATGGGAGCCCTCATAGTTTTCGATGTGACAAGGCCCACGACCTTTGAGGCCGTCATCAAGTGGAAAGAGGACCTGGACTCCAAGCTGATGCTGACAAATGGGCAGAGCATTGCCACTGTGCTGCTCGCTAACAAGTGTGACCAGGGCAGGGAGTTGACCAACAATGGCATCAAAATGGATCAGTTCTGCAAGGACCATGGCTTTGTCGGGTGGTTTGAGACCTCCGCTAAGGTGAGACTGCAGTATGAGCAGGGTATTTCTGTTTGCAAACCATTTGCAATGTGTAAATTAAAATGTATTCCTGCCTGTGCTGGCAATAGGTTCTTGCTGAGTTAGATGTAAGCAATGATACCACTCTCATATCTGTCAAGTAAACATGAAGCTGCAGCCAAGAAATGCTTAGCATAAAGACTGGAAACAGAGGGAAACAGCTAGTCTGGCTCTGTCTGAAGGTAACTTACGCTGCCTGACAGCACTTCGAAAGCGCACTAATTAACCTGCCATATTTTGATTGTTAAATCAGTACAAAAACCAACATGTAAAAATGAAAACCTGTGGTTTTATATTGTATTATGTGTGGTACTATTTTTTAGCCAGGTGCAATGAGTTACATATAGGCCTATAGTTACATCCTGTAGTAAAGCATGTTAATTAGTGGTTTTTAGAGGTGGTGGTAGGCAGGGTATGTTACCTTCAGGCAGAATAAGTCCTGCTGTTTCTCCCTGTTTAAAGTTGGCTGTGGCTTCATATTAAACAGACAGACATGAGGATGATATCAATCTTCTCATATAACTCTCAGCAAGAATGTGAATAAGTGTATTTCCCAAAATGCTGAAGTGTTGCTTTAATCATCAACATGACAATGAATTGGCCTGATTGTAGGTACTTTGCGGTGAGTGGCTGACACGCTTAGTAAGGGTCTTCTCCCACTCAGGTCACGTGAGTCAGTGGAAAACATCCCCACAGAGCTGACTGGAATTTCATATCCTCATGGAAAGTGGCTCAGCAAGTTAGATCTACAAAGCAGGGTCTGAACAAGTATTGAAGTTAAAAAGTTAAAAGTGTTAGAGGACTGTTAATACTTTACATAAAAATGAAATTTCTAGGTGTTTTGTGCATCACACACTTAGATCTTGACTAGAATTAAAAATATTGTTATGCAGGTTTGAGCAGTTATTTTACTGCATGTGTAATATTAGTAGTTTTATTTTATAGTTTTATTTTTGTGATGCAGAACAATTTGAATTAACCTCCTTCTGTGTGCTAATTCAAACACTTTGCAGTATTTACACATAGCTATAAATTCTACAGATGTCTTCATTCACACGTCCTCTGTTGACACTAATGTGTTGGCAGAGCGTAGGTGCACTGCCATTCTTGTGGTATCAAGACTCAGCATTCTGGAAGGTCAAAGGTTAGGAGGTGCAGGTTCAGCCAAGAGTGTCGAAACTAAGTTATGCAATGTGCAAGACACACGTCCTTCTTTGGCAGCAGTAAGAGAAAAATGTTCACAGTTTTCATATGAAGCAGTTTAACACACTAAGTTCGACACGTTGTTGTTCACATGAAGGTGACGCCATGCTGGTTAGCCACATTCTCAGCATGCTGTAGGCCAACTATTGTTATCCCATTCAAATGAGTTTTCCAACGTCACATCATATCCTGAAACATCTTTGGTCAGAGATGTGTATATTCACGTTTGCCACTGTTGCTTTAATACAAATATTCCTTATGCAAGAACAAATTATAGAGCCATGCCTTACTGCAGTTGATCTCTCTCCTTTAGGACAATCTCAACATCAGTGAAGCTGCAAACTTCCTGGTCAAGCACATCATGGCCACGGAGAATGACATACTGAAAACCGTGGTACCGGACACCATCTCACCGCAGCTCAACTCCAACAAGCAGACGAGCTGCTCTGGCTGCTTCACATAATGAAAGGAGGGAGTGATGGTGGGACAGAGCAGAGTGGAGTCAGAGTAGGACAAAGAGGGCACACCACAAGGCCTTCCTAGGAAATCCAAGCATCGGTGGTACAGTGTGGCTTCTTTGGTCCAAACCGGAGTTGAACATTTTAGTTTGTTGCATAGTTTCTGCAGCAAACCACAGTTTGCAGACTGACGTTACTTGGACTCAGAAGCTGCACATTTATTTAAGAATGTTTTGGTTATTTGTCATACTGTGAGTGTAAAGTTTTTGGCAGACAAGTATAACTAAGCATACCACCCACATCAGTACTCTTGGGCATGATGTATTAGATTATTTAAAGTATCAAATAATCAACCCTGATTTTGGGGTTCAGATTATGTTCTTATTTCTAACACTTCACTCCCTTCACAAAACTGAACAAAAGGAGTAGATACTCCCAGCATGGCTGATGCAACACACCTAAACATCTGCAGTAATGACAGGACGGAAGCAGGAGTCTTGCTCAACTTATATCTGTCCTTCACTGTTTCAAGAAAGTATGACTATGTTGGTGCTCTCCCTCTTTTTAACCTCCACATAAAACTTTCAACTTTCAGTAGATCCTATATTGTGTAACTATGTGAATTTTGCACATGCATTGTTTTTTAAAAAAAAAAAGATTTTAAGTTATTTACTGTGTGCTTATACAGGTGTAATGCCGGTTTTTGTATTATCTTGTGTTGCTTTAAATCCTTCTTTCAGCTGACCATTGTGTAAGCCTTATTTAATCAGCCAGTTTAAGTAACAATACATTTGTATTTATAGCAACAACTTGGTTGGGGGCGATCAGCTACAAAGAAAGGGAGAGTTTAACACTTAGACACAAACATCCTGGAGCTTGCGTAGTGTAACTAGTCCTTCATGGCCAGTGGGCAGTTCAGGTTTAAGTAATCAAAGGCTTGCCTGACATGTTTGCTTGTTAATGGAAGAGAGTGGTTGTTCTTCTGTCTAAAGTTTCTTTGGCTGTTTGGCTAAAGCGATTTCTGCCTTTTTCAGAACTGATCAGCTTGTGCGAATTTGTTATTTTTCTTCATTAGAAGAAAAATTGTGTTGATTATCTGGTTCTAAACTGGACACTCACTTGAGTTCACTTGCCAAAGTCTAACCCTCAGTATCCATGGTAACTAGATCAAGTGTCTTTCTTTCTGGGTATTCTCTAACATCTGTATGATGCTATTTCTCGCTGTATTCACAACCATACAGACGCGAATGTATGCACATGCACTCGTCTTTCCGCGCTCCATGTCCTTGTTCCTTTTTTACCTTCTCTTTTCTCCTCTGCTCACCCACTCGATCTTCCGTTATTGTTTCTTCTCCTGAAAAACCCACTGTGTCTCTCTCGCAATGCAGTTGCTTCCTGTGTCGTCCTCAGCCTCTCTTTTCACATTAAAACCTGCACAGGCTCATGCACACAGCCAAGACAACAAGAAGCCTCTTTTCTTTTATGTGTTTTCTTTTTAATAATGTGTTCTGCACAAAGCAAAGGCCTTTTTTCATACTATAACTTTGTGGCCTTAAATAACCCCTAGATCAGGGGTTTAAAATGTGCCATAAATTGATTAAATTAAAGCGCATTATGTGGTGTGTTGTACAGTAAGTATATAATGACACATGGTACATTGTTTCCCTCGGTTACTGTTCGTCAGCAGCGTTTGCACAGTGTTTATAAGCCTGATCACAACAGTGTCATGTGATAAGGTGTGAATTCTTGTTGGTGATTTACAGCATCCACAATTACGGCGTAATGGGTTTAAACAATGCCTTCTCCAGAGTATTGCAGTTTCACAGTGTTAGTTTGGCTCGTCATGAGGGTGTGTGTGTGTGCGTGTGTGACATCAGCATGCTGTCACACTACAGATCTTTGAGCTGATTTGGTCTGAAAAAGAACTGCATGCTCACACACACACAAACACGCACACGTTCACACAGGTGTCTGTGTAGGACAAGACATTGTGACAAATACCTTTTTGTCCCACTGCCACTGTCTTTGTCTGATTACATCACTTGTGGACTGGTTCTTGCTTATTGTTTATTGTAAATTAGTAAAATTAGTAAATGAACTAATTTCACACATATCCCATTCCAAGCTGCTTTTGTAAGACATTAATGTACCGTGACACTGAAGTACACTCATGCCATTTAAACTTTAACCGTTTTATAGACTCATGATCTCTGTTGTACTTTAGTAGAGATTCACAAATCAGTGAAAAAGACAGTGGATGAACTTCCAAGTTTTATTAGTTTAGACTGAGAAATGTGTGTTTGTGTGTGTCTTCGGGCTGATCCAGGACTCTCAGGTTCTCATTAGGAAGCCACATGACTGAGTGGATTATTCTCTGCCTGAGGGATTAGATTTGTTCGTCTGCTCTTGGCTCACGTTAAAGACATCTACCACCAACATCTCAGTAAATGATCCAAAAATATAACCACTTTGGAAGGATTTTGTCATCTGAAATTCATCAAGCAATGTCATTAAAAAAAATGTAATTACATTTCAAAATGTAATTAAAAATGGAACAACTGAATAAACTTACTTAGTGGAACAAAATTCTCCAAGTTTTGGTCTGTTAACTCTTAACACCTGGCACAGATCTGTCCATTCATTACTGGGATTATGAGTCTAACATATTGGGTTCTCTGTAGTTCTCAGGCTCTGCCAGAGAACCACCTACAAAAAACACCCACATATTCTTTCAGAGAGAGAGAGAGAGAAGGAAAAGGAGGTAGAAGAAAATGAGCTGGGAGAGAAGTGAGAGTGACACTTGAATCTCACGGCAACGAAAGGTTGCAGACAGCTCATTGAGAGTGCGTGCAGGTAAACAGAAGCAGACACATTAAAAAGGTCATGTTGAACTGCCTCGGAAATATTTTCCAGGCAGAATTCTCACAGATTATAACCAATAACTCTCTATTAGATCAGAACACAGTCAGCCAGCTTAATCACATGGAGACCAACACAGTTTTTTGCTGAGTTACATAATTTAGCTACAAGAACACATAGGATAGAAGATGCTTGATCTGATTTGATCAAGTGTCCAGTTATTGCTCATATGGTGCCATCTGTTGTCAAATTAGTCACACTGCAGGCATTTTATTCTCTTACTTGTAACATAAATATTCAAAGATATCAGAAACATCTCTGTTAATTTACTAACTTCTCCTTCAATATGAATTATACTAACTGAACTTTGATAGCCTAAAAAGGTGACATATCTCTAGAACTTACTCATTCCCAGGAAGTCTCAATTCCACTGATAAATCACAAAGATAATCACTGTTGAATGTGCTCACACACTCACACATTAAAGTGAAGTGCAAGCACTTGAGAATGACTGGATTTGAAACCTAATCACACCGTGTGAACACCGAGACATGCTTTCCCAAGAAAACTACCTCATCTATCAGGGCGACTCTCGCATATTTTAGCCCTTGCTCCTCAGCAACTCTCAGTTCCCACTCGTTAGTGTCAAAATCTATTAGGTCATGTTAACCTGCTTGACCTTTACCCCACCCCGCCCACCCCCAGATCTTCCTTTAAATCTCTCTTTGTGATAAGGTGACAAATAGCCAGTGAGTGAGTGACCAACAACACTGTGATTTACAGATGTTGGTATAGTATAGTTTTGTAATCATCTGGGGAGCATTACACTATGTTTGCTCACATAAAAGAAATCTGAGAGATGAAATAACAGTCTCTGCTAATTAAAATAGCCCCCAGAGAAGAGGAGGAGTGAAGACAGAGTGAAAAGAAAGAGAAACTGAGAAAGTAATTTGAAAGTAACAGAGGTGTGACTGGGTGGGAGAGAGTGACTGAGAATCAGGAGGAAGAAACATGAAAGACAAAGTGCAGTGTAAATCATTAATGTATCTGTCCAGGTTGAAAGATGGGTCCTCTGAAGACCTCATGAGCTTGGCTATTCATCACTCACACTGAACACTGACAGATTTTACATCTCATTAACCTTCCTGAGGATTTTTTCAGTAACACTGCGTCACACTAACAATCAAGCAGAGGATAATAAAAATAAACATCTTTTTTTTTCTCTGCTTTAATGTTGATTGGTTCGGTTTCACGTTTTCTTAAAAAAAATGCAAGGAATCCATTTGGACATAGTCATAGAAAGATACAGTCATTTTTGTGCATTAAAAATAAAGGAACTGTCAAAGAGCAATTTGTGCAGCACATACCGTAGTACACACCTATACAGCTCTGTCTATCTACATGCACCGCCACTAGAGGGCAATAAGCACCAGTATTATCATGCATCACTTTGACTGCATCTGCAGTCTGCAGCTGAATTGGTGTGAGTAAAAAACATTCTTATGCCATGAACCATCACTAAACACCTTTAAAGCTCATTGTCCTGAAATATGGCAACTCATAAAATCAATGTAGACCTGATTTGTGTATTTACAGCATCATTTCAAACTTTACTCATATCACTTTGAGACTGCACTGCGATGATTATTATGCAGATAATAAATCTATAAATATATGCACATAAAATACAGGGAAACTTGATCCTGAGTAATCAGGGAGAGAAGCGGAAAAGCTGCTTTTCTGTGAAAAGACCTGAGTGTCCAAGCCTGACTATAAGCAGGGAAGAAGTTGACAGAAACGCAACACAAAATAGAGTACAGAATGGGATGCATATGTTGCTACAAGTAATTTAGATAAGGGTGTTAAAATAATTAGATTGTGGGTAACACACAATACTTCCATCTAATAAAAAGAGAAGAGTCCAAGTCCAGTGGCTGGCACAATACAGGACAGACACACAATGCGGGACTTCGATGATTTCCATTACATCATATAGGGCAGCTTTTCTCTTCAAAGTATAATGTGTTCAAGTATAAAATCTTTGCTGCGGTTCAGTTACTTTAGCACTTATTAGTCAAATTTGTGAGGTCTGTTTTTGTAAGTCATTGCAAAGCTTGAGAGAGATGTGTGCAACCTAGAAGAGCTGTGTCACTGTGGTCAGCTGAGGAGAGGCGACCACAATGACGGCCTGAAATATGAGAGTCAGATGTACGACCAGAAGGTAAACACGGCACACTATGTCAAGTCTTTTTGTTGAGTTATATGGTTTTGGTGCAAAATGCAGTGGTGTGTTGCACTCTACATGAAGAGAGGGCAGAACCAACTTTTTGTGCAATGTACGCTGAATTTTGTATCAAACTGTATCAAAATGCTATTTAAGGATGATTTTTTTTGTTTCATCCTGAGGTAATCAAACACTGAAGCATATTACAAATACAGAGACCGTTGTGCCCACTGATTTATGATTAAGGCTGTGATTGTCTCAGTTTAACAGTTAACACTGTTAACATGCATCCTAGCTATGTTGATTTGTGAGCAGGTACCTCTCACCTTCAACCAGAAAACAAACTGTAATAAGCCATTTGCAGGGCTGGAAATATTTACTAGAGAGGGTAATCAAAGACTTGTAATTGGTGGAAAAATAAATGGAATGGTTTCTGACTGTGTGACTGTGAGTTTATTAAAACCTATGAGGTCTTGTCATTATAAATGCACTGTCACATTACAATAAGATCACAAGTACGTGATGGCTTTATTTTGCAGCCTGTACTCAGTCCACAGTCCATGGAAAAATCCCTCGATACTGTGTGATACAGGGTGGCAACCTTTGGTTTAATAACCGGGTTGACATCATAACCACGGGCGCTGTGATCCTATAAGTTCAATCAAAACTTTCAGCATGTGTGCTGGATGTGTACCTAAAGTGAATGACGACCATCTCCTGTGACTGTGTCCCTGTTGGAGCCGGACAAAGGCCCCTCAGACGCCATAGAAGAGGCTGAGAGTGAAGTCAGGGGCTGTACTGGCAACCCAGACTGTGAAAGGAGATTGTCTATGTGAGGAAAGATAGAGGACAGAGGGCAGTCTGGGGACGTGTACTTGGCTAACACCTGGAGCTGCTCTGGCTGCAGGTTGGCTTCGTTGCAGACCCTTTGGCACAAGGCAGAGACACTGTGATATGTTTTCTCCTTCAGCTGGTTCAGATGGCTCTTCTCCAGGATAAGCTTCTCCCTCTCTGTCTTCTGTGACATACACATACAGTACACAAAATCTTATTAACATGTCTGTAAACAAGAAGAGGCTTGATAAAAATGTACTGATTTAAAAAAATATATATGCAGATATGTGGTTTTTACCAGCTTGTTGATTTCACACTGAAGATTGTATATGCAGTCTAGTTTCCTCTTGCGGCAGCGTTGAGCTGCGAGGCGGTTTTTGCTGCGCCGTCTCATGTCATGGACAAACTCCAGCTGTTCAGGCGTAAAGACCTGTTGCTTCAGCAGCTGTTGGAAGTCATTTCGACTCAGGTCCACGATCCAGTCTACAGAGAATGGCAACTGCACCTGAGGGCACCAGAAAAAGTTACAACAGAGTCTCTGCCTGTGATGTATCTACATCAATGAACAAGAACCTTTAATGACAGAGGCAAAATCAGTGCTTTTTATGTTATTATGTTTTTATGTATTTTTAAAAGATGTCACACTGTAGATGATAAGCCAGTATGACTGTATATGTTACAAACTAGTATAAATAAATGGGACCTACAAGTACAAGACACATGCACCTGCTTTAGAGCAGCAGGCGTGTGGAGAGAAGGTTGATTTCCTTGTCTAAAGAACATGAGAAATACTCACAAAATCAAATGATCAATGTCAGAATGTATTTATTAAATATTTAGAAATTTAAACTAATGTTAAAATTAATAGAATGTATTATTTAATGACCAAACATCTGTGTGGAGCTTGGTGTATGTGGACAAAAAGAAATAAAGCAAAGCAAAAGTCAAAACGCATGCGGAGTTCAGATAGTTATATATTTACCAAGCTGTTAATTATTAACTCTAAAAACGAGTTAACTTTTAAAAGCAGAGACACTGGGTTATTGCTGCTGCTAATGTGTGACAGGAAATGTACACTCGCCAGTTTATTGGAGCAGTGTAAATCATGTTGTGTTTTATCTAGTGTAAATAAAAGTGTTTTTCTGAAATGACCTTAACTTTGCCTGCGCACTCGCAGCACTGTTCATACTCTCAGGCAAATCCAAACAGGTGTCAGATTCAGCTGAGTTGGACTCTGAACATTTAGCAAGACACGTGGTCATGGTCAGAACACACATTCACACACACACTCATCATCTATACTTGGTGAATAATTAACTTGGCACTATAGCGGTTATGCTCTCTGTGAGATAAATGCAAATTTGCATCTCATATTAATGTAACTAAAACTCTTATCTAAAACAAACATGGTGAAGTAATCTACAAGTAGAGTAAACTTGCTGATGCTTAGTAACGCAGGTTGATTTCAGCAATTAGGCGACAGGAGTACAGACATATGACAGAGCAGAGCAGAGCAGAGCAGAGCTCATAGTTCGAGTCATAGTTTAACTGCTCACCTGTCTGGCCCTCTCTCTTGTGTAGGACTCACTGTCTCCTTCTGTTTCTGTCTCTGAGTCTCCATCCTCCCCTGAGTTTAGGGATGATACACCTGAGTGAGATGCCCCCTCGCTCTCAGACTGCCCTGCTCCCTTCCACAAACATTTGTTTTGGTCCAGATCCTGGAAAAAGGGGCAGCCCGTGTTGCTGGAGCTGAGGTTGACGTGAAGCTTCAGCCACTCTAAAGACGTGGTATGCATCTGCCCACTTCCTGTATCAGAGGAACTTCCTGCATCAGGGTCCTGGAAGTTCAGCTGAGACAAGCCTACATCCGACCCCGGTGGCTTGGCCAGGTGCTCAGCCACTTCCCTTTCCACGGTCCTCTCCTCTCTTGTTTTGTTCACCGGCAGAGTTGCCCTTTCCATGCTGCCTGTTTCTCCTCTTTCATCCCACGCACTGACTGCCCTTTTCCCCTCAGCTTCTACCACTTCCTCTGCCTTTTGATAAAAGGATACTGGCTCTTCTACACTGGAGTCCCTTGGCTTCTTGTCCTCTTTAAAGTCCATGACAAACCTGTCCTGCCCCAGTGACCTAGTGACTGCAGGACCCTCTGTTAAGGCCCTCAGGGGGCACTGGTGCAATATTAACCCTGGTGACCTCTCACCCAGCACTGCTCTTTGGCCGATGGAGACGGCCTTGACACTGCATCTGTCTGAAGAGCTGACCCTGGTGTTGAGCTCCATCTCATCCTCCATCTTCATATCAGTAATGTCAGTCTCTCTTTGTTTCTCATCCCATTTTCCATCTTTTTTGTCTGTGTCTTTCTTAACCATATGAACGTCTCCCCTGCTCTCACCATCTTCTGTTTTCTTGTCATATCTTTCAGTTTTCCATGGCTCATTAGCCCTGTCTTCATTCTGCCTGGTGGAATGTGTTCGTCCAATTTCATTCTTACTGTTTGCACTGCTGGAGCAGGGTGAGCAGGATAGGTCACTGTCATCCCTGATTACTGTTAAACTTTTCTCTATGACACAAGTTTCCTTCCCACAAGCAAGCTGGAACTTGCGATACTTTGGACACTGCATAAAATTATCATTTGCCCCTTCAGCTACAGGTGTAACAGTGCTTGTACTATTCTGACTTCCCATTTTGCTGTTCACTGATTTCTTGCAGAGCAAAGCCACTTCCGGCTGAGATGGTGAGTCAGCAACTGGTTTTACTTCTTTCTCGTCCAACAATACATTGTCAGAGTCAATGCAACAGTCTTTTTTTGGTATCTGCTTCTTGCATTTCTTCTTACAACAGGTGTTTCTAGGAAAAGGGACAGAGCCCTTGCTGCTGGAGAGGAACTTGGGGAGGAGGAAATCAAAGCATGCCTCGTCTAAGTCTCTGAACCCAAGAATCGAAGCTGAGTTACGTATTTCTAAGACATCTTCTTTCCCAAAGAGTAGTTTGGATGTGTAGGCAAACTTCAGCAAAGGTTCAAAACCAGCAATTGTCACCTGTGAGAGAGAACAAATTACTTAAATGAGCATTTTCTATCCTTGATTTATTGATTCACTGTCAGGAACAGAAACAGGTAATTTTATGTTTCCAGTCAGATAATCATTATTACAGCACTGTAGGCCCAGGTACGAAGATAGAACTTCTCTGACTGGAAATGTTTGGGGAAATAAAACTCAGGACTGTAGGACTGCACTGGCTCATCAACAAATACATGTGACCAAAAATCTAGTTTCTGTGGCTTTTGCAGTTTCTTCTATTTACAGAATCTTGTTAGTGCATTCTCAACATAATCTTGTTAAAGTGTTTTGGAAAAGAAGCACAGGATTTGTGGAATACTTATATTTTATTTTTATTTAAAGGATTTAGTAATCAAAATAGCCTTATTAACATGGCTAAACCAAGGGGGAAATTTAAAATGCTGATATGGTTCCTCTTGACAACCAAACTGGTGGGTACATCTTGGCCTTATTAATTAATTTATTTAACATTTTGGGTTATTCACCGTCCTTCAAAGGCAAACTGCAGTCAGTAATTGTATGTTTTCTAGGTGACAAATCATGACTAGATTTTAGACCAAAAATGGTAAAGTTAAATGAAATAAGCCTCATCAGCCTGTGTAACGCTGTTTAAATATTGTCCCTTTTCTCACTTCACTTTCACACAGATTTGTTGTTGAGCGGTGACACGGCTTGTGTATCTGTATGGCATCATGAGGTGACATCTCACCTCTTGTGGCAGGGTGATGACCGCTCCATGCTGTGTGAGGGAGGAGATCCTGTGTGTGAAGTATTCACTACAGGCAGCGAGCACTGAGCGGTGGGCTCTGAAACTCTGACCCTCCACCACTACTGTAACATCACACAACATGTCCCGGCAACGCTGGTCATCCAGGCAGCGTAAGACATGGCAGGAATGTACTGTAGACTCAAATGTAAACATAGACGACCGGGGAGCAGACATGGCCATCAGGGACATCTTTGTGTACATACAAAACACACACACACATACACAGATACTCTTCTAGTTAACTACATCCCCAGTGTTTAAAAGTTAACATCAAAAATCAAAATAACAACAAAAACATGCCTACCTTACACAGCTGACTTTATATATCCAAGTTTCTTAGAGCAGTAAAGAAAGTCCCAGCTGTTGAGCACACATGGTTATTTCTAAATGGAATGCTGTCCAACCAGGCTACATTTCCCAGAAAGCCTTATCTCAACTCGGTTACAAACTAAAAACTGAGCTTGACTCAGTCATATGGCCTGTGTATGAGTACAGGAGAGGGAGGGAGTGTGTGTGTGTGTGTGTGTGTGTTGCAACAGCTCTGGGTGTAACAGAGCAAGCGCTGACTCATGCACTCCTGCTGATAAAGGATGAGCAAGCAGTTTTCCCGTCCTTACCAATCCCACCCTTGGATCTGTCTGGTAAACTAACAGGCTTTTCCCAGAAAATCCCTTTATAGATTTACCCTGAACACAATTCAGAGATTAAAGTGAAGGTTGGGAATATAAGCCCAGTGTTTACACAGGATCTTGTCTATTGTCTGTGTCCTTATATTTAGATTAGTGTGTGAACTTACTCAACTAACTGCACACACAGTGCATTGAGAAAACAAGTTGTGTAAAAAAAAAAGTATAAAAATGAAAAAACACGTGAAACTGACCTGTCACAAGAAGAGGGAGGCTATTATGTTAATCTACAGGTTAATGTTTCTCAGTAGGTCCTTGTCATCTCATATCTTGTTGTTTTTCCAGGTAGTAGCAAGATCTTTCTGTGAGCTCAGTTAAAGTCTTTGTTGTGTGTTTGTGTGTGTGTGTGAGCGTCTGTGTCAAGAGAGTGAGAGAGAGAGAGAGAGAGAGAGAGAGAGAGAGAGAGAGAGAGAGAGAGAGCGCATCCCCCGCTAGCAGAGATACAACCCCTAAGCAATCTTTGTTTTCTTTTTTTCCTTTGGCTTCTGAGGTGTCAGGTATCAAATATCTGTGATAGGATTGCAGAGGCACAGATACAGAAGCACATTCGTATTGTCAGAAAAATTGTGTAAATAAAATAAAAAAACTTGACAAGTTTTGCGTAAAGGAAAGGTTCACATTAAAAGCTGGGCTACCAGGCAGTAAAATACAGCAGGGTGGAATAATCATCTTTGCAAAGCACTGTTGCCAGTGTCACATGTTTTGAAGGAGGAAGAGGGAAGCCAGACTCAAGCTGGCCAATCACGTGACTGTTTCATAATTCCAGAATGAGCTAATCTCCCCATGAAAAAAAAAAAACACACACGAAAAAACAAAAAGCAATCTAGTTCCTTTTTCCATGTAAGCAGCGCAATATGATCATAAAGCACACAACAGAACCAGCCTGGAGAAATGAAACTGCAGTAAGGAACTGATGCTGGTGTTAAAATAAAATGCATTTTATTATTAGATGAGGACGATAAGCAACAGTTCATCTTGTTGCATACTTTCCTTCTACAGGTGAGTGAGACAAGCTACATCAAAAAATGTACAACTCTTACAGTGATGTGTTGCAGCAGATACTTATTGTGAAATGGGTTATCACCCGTGTTCTTTTGCTTTCTTTTCCCCAGTCCCTAACACTGTGCGCAACACTCCTTTCTATATTCCTTTCTACCATAGCAGAAACTTGAGAGGCAAGTACTGGGGTGGGAGAGAGGGAGAACGAGGGGAAACACTCTTCAAAATAAAACATTTGGACCACATCATACCACCTTTGGCTCCCTCCACAGACCTCAGGTAAAAGATCTGAGTCTCCACAGGACCTGAGACAGATATCAGAATATCTGGTCACATTTACAGCAGCTGACATTGTATGAATGTATACTGTGAGGTACCGCAATAGCGACCAGCAAGGTTCTGCAACATCACATAATAAACAAAACAGTACTCAGATAAATGGCCCTTGTGTCATTGTTTGGTAGAAACACTATAACAGCTTCACACTGATGATGACAGTACATCTGTGGTTCAAACAGATGACTCAGACATGAATAAACATGGTGCCTTTCTGTGTAATTAGCTGATTCACAGACTGTAGTTGTGTAGAATGAGCCCTAGCTGAGCCTTTGTTTCTGGTTGGTTTCCTGGCCTGGTGTCAACTGAGTGTCTGAAGGTCTCAGGTTCTGTGGAGATCAGAGGTCATGAGGAGTCCTGCCTCATTTGACTGTTTAGACAGAGCCTCTCCAGCTGCTGAGCACGCTCGTTGTGGACAGTCACCAAGTTGCGGTTCTCTTCTGTGAGACGCCGAAACTCCTCCTCAAGACGGGCAATCTCCATGGCAACCTTCTCGTCCTCCACGAGCTCTGCCAGCAACTTACGCCTACATGGACAGGTGAAAGTGAAGATGAAATTCTTGCATTAATTAAAATAATAATAATCAAAAGGAGTCCAGTGTTTTTCCAAAATCTACAATGAATTGCCTGTTGAGTAATTTGTTTATTTTCTTTCTCTTCCCTCTTACTCTCTTTCAGTTGTTGTGAGACACTGGAGACTATACCCGAATACACTTGGCTGGAGGCAGGGACATACCCATAACAAGTTCCCAGTTCAGAGAAATGCAGATTTACAGACGATCATGCACATTCATACCTATGAGGAAATTAACTCTCCAGCTGTCTTGTTTCTAACGTGGGAGGAAACCACAAAGACCTGAATAACCATGGAAACAATGCAAACTTACAGGAAGGGCTGAGCTGAAAAAAAAAACACTGATCCTGCTTGGCATTGGGCAGCAAAGGTAACCGCTCTGGAATCAGTTAATAAGATATTTGGTGGCCAGGGTGAAATGCAGTTTAATGGTCATGATGCTCAGCACAAATTGTTTCCACTGTATGAGGAAAGACGGTCTTTTGATTTTTGGTACAAATCTAGATTACTATCATTTATTTATATTATATCACATTATTATTTATATTTATTATTACTTATATTGTGTCATGAAAAACAGCTACAGTGTTTTTTTTTACTTTTATTTATTTATTTTTTTCTTATTATGATGATTCAAGGGCCACACTTTCTAGTAAAATATTTTTCATGTCTGCTGATTGCTACTGGATGGATGATTATAAAACTTGAGTTGCATTTTATGAAGGGAAACTGGCGACTGAGCTCAGGGCCAAAGATTAAGGTCTTTGTTTGCTATGCAATGATATATGTAAGTGTTGACTGAATAAAGACTTTGAGAGAAGGCTCTTTTGGGTTATTTATTTATCTTTGCAGGTAACAGCTAGTCTGCAGAGAAAAGAGCGCTACAGAGCTAGTTCTCAGAGCTTTTATGTGATAACCGTGGGATAGCTATGAAGGAGTGTATCAAAACAAGTTGTTATCTCAAGGTCTCTCAGGATTGCACCTGGAGGACGAACTGGCTCAGACCAGTTAGTGGTTGCTGACTCAGCAGAAAACATGGACAGAGCAAAAGGTCATACGAGGATGATCACAAATGCTTAGTATTTTCCATTACAGAAGTTATGGTCTTTTTCTGACCAAAACGTTTCACCCTGCAACAGTATTTCTGGTATCTTAAGTCTGTATGGGCTGTGCACAACTAACCGCATTTTTTCCAATAAAGCCAGTCAAGCTGAATGAATCTGGCACTGGTTTAGGATTTTGCCATTAGTCATCAGTCATTAGGTGTGTGTACAACATGTGTCACAGCCTCATGCCTCAGAGTGTTTGAATGGCAGCATGTATGTGTAAATATGTACATACATAAAAACATATATATATGTAAATGTATCAAACAAATTTGTTTTAATAGGAACTGAATTAACTTTTAGTGAAAAATCCAAATTACTTTATAATTAATATGTTACCCAAAATGTTTATATAGCATAGGCATAACTTTTTGATGGAAACTATGACATATTACCACTACCTCCATTTTTCCAGTTGTTGCTGAAATTTACAGCATAATACTTAAGTGTACTCTGAAATGAAAGCACAGAATAAATAAATAATAAAGTTTTTTTTTTGTCTAAAATTTCAACTCATGGAGCCACTGAACACACTCGTGGTGTTCCTTCTACAGTGGAAATGAAACACTGTTCATAAAGTTCGTTCAAACACTGTTGCAGTGCCCAGTTCATTGTAAACCAGCCCCATGAGGTTTAAGTCTGGAGACTGTGCTGGTCTTCCATCATCTGATGCCACAGACTAGTTATTTTCTTTGTATGTTTTGGGTCATTATCTGGCTGTATAATGAACCCCTGACTAACCAGTCTGTCTTGATTTTTTTTCTGAAACAAGCTGAAACATGTATGTGTATAGTATATACTGTAATGTGGGTGAGGGTGCATGTGTATGTGTGCTTGTTTGTGTAACAAAGAGAAGAAAAAGGGGAAGAGCTCTTTTTCAGTCCAAAAAAAAAAATCCATCCAGAAAGCACAAATTGTACAGAACAATTTTTCAATGAAAAGGGTTTATACTATCACATTAGTGCATTCAAAGTTGTTTGTGTACCAAAATTTGGGAAGATTTAAAGAAAAAAGAAAATTTAAAGAAAAAATCTTTTACACACTAAAAACATATCAACAATATAAAACAAACTCAAAAGGCTCACACTGTGTACGAAAATAAAGTCAAAACTTCTAATATCAGAATCAGAAAAACTTTATTAATCCCTGTAGGGAATATGTTTTAAAGAAAAGTCATGTTTTCACAACTCTTTCACAATGGGGCTATTTCTTGCATAATCTCTTTGTATCACAATGGTACCAGTAATAGGCTTAACTCTTTATTCCAACAAAAATAAAGATTTTTGTTTATGTTATAGCTGCATTACATGACTGACTGATCTTGTAAGAAACTGTATAGTTCTATGAGTTAGTTTGCTACTGAGTTTGCTATGGAAATGTGCACTACAACATGTGGTTGTGTGATACTGACCACAAGCAGTCTGAGTGAATTTTGGAAAATCCCTTCTCAGTGTGTTAAAATGTTGTTCCTTTTGTCAGCCTTGCAACACATTACTATATGTCTGAATTTTTTTTCTGTGTGCAGTCTTCCCCATACAGTATAGGAAGTGACAAAACTTTCATTGTATCTATCATTGTATCTGCTGTTAATAGTGGATTAAAAATAATAGAAAATATGAAGATATTCCCCCTTCCATGGAAATGTGTACAATCAATGTTCAAATTAATGAAAAGTATCAGTATCAGTGATATCTAATATTGTGTGTTTATTGTGTGGTCAGTATTGGAGGAGAAGCACAGTTTATGTTTTGCCTTTACATGTACTGGTGCCTCGCTATGTCTCAATTCTCTATAAATGTGTGTCTTACTTTTTGTGTGTGTATGTGTGTGTATGTGTCTCAGTGGATCTTCGAACAAGCGTCACCATAAAAAGAGAGAACCAGGAGTTTCTACCAGCCTGACTCATCATGCTCTTATCTGAACTCAAGGCTGTGCTCATCCCATCAGAGTCTGCCTGCTGTTCTCTATTTAGGAACTGCGAAGTGGTGTAGGTTGTGTGTGTGCGTGTCTGTTTGTGTGTGGAGGTGTAGTGGTAGGGTAACAGCAAAGGGCCTTGAAAATCCCTCTGCTAAGACTACCCACAGCTGCTGAGGACACAGGGGACATTAAAGTTTATTAGTTCTTTTGTGGGTGGCCGAAGATGATTTGCCCTCAGCTGTCTCATGTCACAAGAAGGGGAGAC
>JBBMJY010000004.1:17719877-17748231 GCA_037833715.1 Toxotes lorentzi | reverse complement strand
TATATTAGTATAAACAATGTAGAGGTCACAAAGTCATTCATTTCACAGGGCCTTACTTGCGGTCCTCAAGCACAGCGATCTCATGTTTGACCTGGTGGAACTCTCTCGCCATCCTGCAGTGCTCCTTGTACACCTGAACGCTCTCTCTCAGAGACACACATGGGGGCACTGGCTGCAAGAGTTACGAAAAAAAAGAGTTAAGGAGGAAAAGAAAACTGGACTGTATATTTGGAGCAACCCTCTTAAAAAAGCTCTTGAAAGCAGCTTTTTTATTTATATTTTCTAAAACCTTTACAAATGTTTCAGAGTGTATTTAAGTAAAGTATTTCTGTAAACTATAGAGCTTCAGCTAGTGATTGTTGTCATTATCAATTAATTTGCTGATTATTTTCTCCAATAAACGAGCGCTCAGTCTTTAAAATGTCAGAACAAAAATTGTCGATCTGATAAAATTTTCATTAGATACTCCTCTAAACATCTGGATGGAAGAATTACTGCATCCACTTAATGATCTCATTTAAACCCATTTCCAAAACTGCGCCTGCTTTTCCACGTCAAAACAAAGATGGCAACCTTCATGGAATATTTTTTCATCCAGATGGTTAGGAATGTCTTTGGGGATTCTGAAAATACCATCAGAACAGCGGTAAGTGCTTTTAAATAATCTTCTTCGACCGTTAATTATCTTTAAGAGAAACTGCTGGTTTACTCATTTGAATTTGCATCTTGAATTTATTCTACCACATGAGAGACACAAGCTGTGACTATAGATCTCCTATAGTAATAACCACATGTCTGAACTGCAGGTATCACTGCAGCTAAAACATGAGACCGCTGCCATGAGATCTCATTTATTGGCCTACTTCTGTTCTACTGCCTACTACTGTACTCATTTGATAAGTTACTCTAAACCAACATGCACTATACCTGACCCTGGCACTGGCACTCGTTGAAGGATAATTCAATGACAACACTAATAGCAGAGTGAGCGCACAGAGTGAAAACATTGATATACCGGTTGGATAAACTCAACCCAAGCCTCTCCTTATTTAGAGATTCAGCCCTGAACAGAACGGAGCCCTAAAGTAAAATTCACTGCCTTTTATTTCAGGTTTATTCCGGTGTTTATTTTAAAATGACGTTCATTTTTAATCCACTTGTTTTAGTGTTTTTCAGCTACTTTTTCTCTCAACCTACTTTTCAGTTAGTGATTCCCAGAATTATTTCTCAGGGAAGAGCGGGTTAGTGTTTAGAGTTGGTTGAGTTTGCATGCCTGTTGGTACAGTATCTGGAAAGAGCCATGTGAGTGAGTAAAACTATTCAGTGAGCAAAAATATTAAAGATCAAAAATTTTTAAAGAGGGGAATTAATTTGGCATTGCCTTTTTTGACTATCCATTGGCATAATAAAAAAAAAAAAAAACTCCATCAAACCCCAAAACAGAGCCAGACATTAAATGTAAAATGCTAGCTTTTTGCCTCTCCACTCTTGTGCTGTGCTGCTAAGTGTTTGTATTCAGTGTAATGTTATGCATGCAGTATGTACTGAATACCTGTAATCGATGTTCAAGATCCGGGAAAGTCTGAGAGAGGTCCTCCACATCTTTTACATCTATTAAAACAGAAAAGATTATTCAGTTACAACTGATTTTTGTAAAAATATTAATATTTAGAAGGTCATTTATCAATTGTTGAGCTAAAAACAATAAATAAACAGTACAATAATACTGTAATACATCTTGTGGCATATTAAAATGCAATATTTTTAGCGATACCAACAATTTAATATACCATATATTTATGGTTTTGCATTACTATGAATTGCATATGCTCTGCTATTTTCCACAGTATATGTTATGTTTTCTGCAGTGACGGAAGAAACATTCAGATCTACTTTAGTAAAAGCAGCAGTAAATTTTAACTGTAAAAATACTACAGTTGCAAGAAAAAGTCCTGCACTTTTACCGAAGTATCAGCAACAAAATGTACTTAAAGCATTACAGTAAAGTAGTATTTTGCAATTTTAGCTAATTATTATTGGGACATTGGAATTTATACTTTTAACTGTTGCTGTAGAAGATCAATGTGAAGTCTGTGTTTCTTTAGTAAGGTTTCTTTCGTTTCTTTCGTGTTAAAAAAGAGGTTTATTGTGACTGACTTCAGCTCTCTGCCAGTTGATTTTCATAGCCTGCTTAGTGCCTGAAAAGTAGCAAATCATTCCTGTCCTGTTTGAAGAGTTATGCGAGAACATAGTGCATGGTGTCTTCTCAGTTTAAATATTTTTTAATTATTGTTGCTTGTAGTGCGCTGTTGATGTATAGCCAAGTGACTTGTTCTACAGGCCGTTCTTTAATGCCTTTCTCCGCCTCATAAAATGGCCCAAAATGAAACACTATAGGGGCCTCTTATATGACACAACAACATAGCAGCACAGAGCCACAGTTATAAATGAGCCATGTCCTCTTGCTGAACAGTAGTAATGAGCTGTCAGACTGAAAGACATGCAGGGTGAGAATACAGAGGGACAATTATTAGACAGACAGACACGGTGGGTAGAAAGGACAGACAGGCCAGATGTATGGACAGAGAGGGACACAGTAAAACAGACAACCAGACAGACAGACAGAAACAGACAGGTTGTCTGCACCAGCCTCTGCCTCGCCAGTAATGTCCCCCTGGAGTTGTGGAACACATGTGGAGAATCCTGGGATGATGCAACTTTCTAAAAGCAGGAGCATTAGTGGGCCAGCCTGCAGCCACGGGGCCAATTATGATGTGGAATAAATACAGTTCTCATGCTTAGGATTGACACAGTGTGGGGTTATAACTATGCCTGGCACTGAGTCATGAAAGGCCTAGAGGATGATCCCCAAATGGTGCACAGGTCTCAGTCCCCCTGCTGAGAAACACGAGTTCAAACAGACAACAACTTGATATTTTGGGGAACATCCAAAGTTTGATTTTGGAGGTTAGGGTCATATTGTGTCTGAACCTCTCTGGGGCTACAGCTAAAATTAAAACAAGGCATGTAAACTAAACTAAAGCAGATCCTGTACAGTCACTGTGTCACTGATGATTAAGATTTAAGAAAGAGTGAACCAGCCCACAACTCGACAAAACATCACCGGGAAGTGAGGTGAAAGTTACTGAAATCTACATAGAACGATAGCTGAGTTTGTTAAGGACGGAAGAAAAAGCTAGCTAGCAGCAAAGGAACAGCAATATGAGTGATTAAAAAAGAAAAATAGAATTCAATAAGGAGCATGTTGCCATGTGCAAATTAAATACAGTGTATTAAGTTCAGTGTATCTCTGCTCGCTGTCAGATTTGAGTGTGTTGTTTCTGCTGCAGCACTTCATCTCATTTCCTAAGAGAAAGACAAGGGGGGATCAGGGATGGGTGGAGTAGGACTGGAAGTGTTAACTGCTTATAAATATAGGCCAGTGTTCTAAAAGCTGAACAGTGAATCAGGCAGCAGGACACTGTTCGTATTAGAGGGGAAACCTGACTCTGCCATTGCATAGCTGCAGCTGCTGTCCCAGTGCCTGGCCCCACTGCAGTAAAACATTGTGACAGACAGCATCTAGCACCATAGGTAGGGTAGACCTTTGAGAATGTGTGTGTGGGACAGTCAGGGATAAACAAAGTGAATTGTGCATGTTTTGACTTAAAATTAAATTGCAGTAACAAGTTGCCTGTGAGGGTGCATACATGTGTGTTTTGCAAGTGCACAGCTGCACACACACGTGTGTGGTTTGTTTTTAATATGATGTGGTCCTTCAGAAATAGAGAGAGCACCTGTCTCTGCTACAGCATAGGAGAATGGACACAGTTAAAGTGATAGGGTGTGTGTGTGGGGGGGGGGGGGGGCAGACTGTTCCTGGTCTGTTTTGGTGGGAAGAATGCTGTGCATGTGCTCCACACATACTGGAAATGCAGTGAGAGTAGAGCTCTTGGCTTCATCAGGTGTTAAATGAGCAGTTGAGTAATAGTTGGAATAATAGTTGTAACAAAACACAAAATAAGTTGTTGCTGTTGTTTTTTTTGTTGAGATGCTGCAGGACAGATGTGTGTGTGTGTATTTGTGTGTACCTTACCTGATGTGTTGTCGAGGCTGAAGGCGATTCTAACTTCTGATTTATCAGGAGACACTCTTCTGGTTGAGGTGATCATTTATCCCTTCATGAGGCCACAGGCACAAAACAGAGCTGTTAGCACAATCAAAGGGATCTCATGAAAGACAAGTGATGATGTGATAATGGCACGATCAGTCGATCAAGTGAAAACTGGCAGCAATTTAAAAAATCTATTAATAATTCAAGAGATTTATCATGGAAATTGGCATTTTGTTCGCTAATTTATGAAATGTTATGGACCACACAATTAATTGGTTGAGCAAGAAACAATCAGCAGTAGTTCTAGTTTCAGCCTTGGTTTCATATGTATTTAGTGTCCAATCTGGGCATGGAAGATTAAAGTACAGTTTTTTTAATTTCAAGGTTACAGTGAGTGGCAATAGAAACTAAAGAGCGAACTCAGCAAGTCTAGAATGAAAGCATGCAGACCCCTTCGGTAAAGCATGTGATTAAACCACACCTAAGAAAGTATGGAGCCTTATGAACACACACGCGTGTGCACAGATATAGCCACCAGTGAGTTTCATCATGCATTTAGAGTTGCAGTGGGATTAAATAATTAGGGAGCTTTGACAGACTGGCTCTGAGGTCTGGATTTTGCATGCCCCTTTCCAGTGAAGGTTTGTGCTTTTTATATCAGGGCATTTGCCTGCTTTAACCCTGGTAAAGGCTCTGTCTCACACAGAAAGACCTTGGTGACCTTCTATACCCATAAATAAGCAATTTTTTAAACTATTGTCTCTCTCTCTTGTTGGAAATGGTTGAAAGATCAATTTTTGATGCTGTACTGAGCAATTAAAATGTGTTGTAATAGAATATAGGACATTGTTAGTAAGTGATTTAGTATAGTATACTCCGCATATTATCCACATTGAAATAGAGAGTAGTGTAGTCCCCTTGTATAGGGGAGGAGAAAGGAATGATCCAAATAACTTTAGACTGATATCCATATTGCCCTGTTCAGCTAAAATTCTCGAGTCACTTGTAAATGGTCAGCTCAAGGAATTTCTCATCACAAACTGTTCTAAGCCCACATCAAACCGGATTCAGGCCTGATGTAACAGTAGCAAAAAGGTTTATGTGTTCACTGTTTAAGGATCCTGTATAGAGAGAGGTACACAATATAAATACACTGGTATTTGGGTAGGTGAGAAATTCATATTCAAATTTCCTGTGATATGTAGGAATAGGATTGTTAAAGCCGTTTTTCTCTCGGTTATGTTTTGTAGTGATGTGATTTAGAGACTCTTAAACCTTTGGATGATCATTCTACTCTTAGGTTTATTACTGGATGAAAAAGTTGGGTGGTCTTTTCTGTCTGAAAGACGTATGATGTGTATTTGTTTGTCTACAAGGCCCTTGAAGCTGCCATCTTATATCACTTCTATGCTGGACTGGTGCTGTGGGCCATATCAAACTCAGTCTATTGACTGGCTTTCACTCTTAAAATGAATCCTAAAATGAATCCTTCGGTCAATTTAAATCCACATCACAAATCATACAGCTTCTGTCAATCATACAGACCCTGTGTCTTAACTGTTTTTAATACTTGTTTTACTCGATTGTTTTCTCTTATCTAGTATCTTTTAATACTTGGTACATCACTGTAAATGGGGGGTCAGCCCACAATTCTTTTTCGAGTTTAAATAAAGACATTAAATAGCATACATATGCACATCTCCAGTGCGCACCAGGTCGCTGAAAAGGACCCATCTGGGCCAACAGGTCATTGTTACCTGAAGCAGCTACGAACCCGAGCCAGGAAATTCTGAATAATAAAGTTTAAAATCAGGTAGCAGTGTACGTCCTCAGTAGTGATTGTTGTTTGATCCCCGTCCGAACACTCCTGAAGTCTCTTCAGAAAAAAGCGCAGGTCGTCTGTCAGCCGTTGCGCAAATCCAGTAAAGACGGCACAAGTATCTCTCCAAGAGCGGACCACCGCTTCCCTCGTGAGACTCTAACTATATTGTTTTGTTTCCCACCGTACAGTTAATGCCTCCACTACACTGGTGTCAGTCAGAGGAACTCCAGCGGCTCAAGTTTGCGTGGGCATGGACATGTTATCCACGGACTAAAGCCACGCGGCGAATAGCAACACAACAGGGCGCAGGCAGAGGAGGAATGCCGTCCGCTGTCCCCCTGTGGCGGCCCGGGTCCAATTAAATGTCTCAGATGACATGACTTTAGCCCGCAAAAATGCCCATAGCTCCAGCACTGTTTTGAGTGACACGGTCATGCCGCTGGGATGGTCTTTGACTTTGCAATAGCTGTGCAATGAGGCAGTTGCTCAGAACGAACATCTCATGCTATAATAGGTCTTGCGGAAGAAAACAAAGTACCCCCGTGTCTGTTTACCGTGTTAGGGGCAGGGTTTGGGGGAAGCAGTAAACCTAAACGCAGGTGAAACACTGTCTTATACTTCAGTTGGTATCCTTGCAGTAAAGTACACAAGTTACATAAATTGGAGGATTATGCTCCTTAATGAGTTGAAAGAATCCTCCTAGTTTATAAACTAAATAAACCATCCAACTCCATTGGATTACCTGAAACAGGCATGGTCACAGAGCTGAAAACAGGGCTATTTTACTAAGCTCAAAATAAATAAATAAATAAATTTATTTAATTTAATTAAATTATAAAAACAAAGGTACCTCGTTTTCATAGGAGGGTGATAATTTTAATTTGTTTGTCCAAACAAAGCAACAAAAAATTTACATATTCTCAACTTGAAAACTGGATGAAGAGGCATCACGAGCTGCCCTGTCTGTGCTGTTTACAGGCTGAAATGAATGTTTATGACCAGAATTCATAACAGTTTAGCACAGCATCATAATAATGCTAAACTGACCTAAAGCCTTTGAGGATGGGTTTGCAAGAAAAAGAAGCATCCTAAATTAGGCCCTGCAGTTCCCTGAAAGAATCACTGTTCAGGGCTGTTTTTTATGCTCTGATTTGCTGCTGTGATCTGTTGCTTTACATCCACAGGCCACTTCACCTGCACACCAGCAGATGACAGCATTCCCCCTGAATTATTTACTGCCAAGCTTTCAGGTGGCTGGAGAGAAAGGGAGACACACAGAGAGAAACGGAGAGAGATAAATGATGTTCTGCACCTCCAAGAGTCCTCCTCCTCCTCGTTTGTCTTCATTGACAAGCTGTTGACGCAGACCTGGCTTATCAGCCCCAGAGACTGTTCATCTCATTGTGATGGATGGGACACACTCAAACGTCTGCCACTCTTTTATTCTGGAGTCATAGTTTCGATTTGATTCTTCTGCACTTGTATTTACAGCTGAGGGCCTCATGTACAAATACACGAACCAGACTTGACAAGTCCGAAAGATTTGTATGTGACATTTGAGATACACAGAGTCGTAGAAATTCTATACATTCTATAAGAAATGTACAAGTGCTTCCATATGGAAAATACATTTATAATTCAGCTGTTTTTTAAAGGTCAACTTTATCTCATCCAAATTTAACTTTTTCCATGCTTTGTCGACCTTTCCTCCAAATGAGCTCAATAAGGATTATATACAGCACATTTTGTGTTTAAGATTTAAGATTTTAACAAGCTTCTCTCTTCTTCGCTTGCTCTGGATTTTTCTTTCAATCTCTTTTTCAGTATCTGTGCAAGAGGTATAGATGTTTAGATCATAGTCACTGACCTTCTTACTGACGGCACAAACACACAGATGCCACCATCCTTTTATCTCTTCCCATTTCTCCTTCACCTCCTCACCACCACCCAGGTGATAGACTCTGTGTTTCAGGATCATTGAGACAAATTGTTTCTGTGGTGAAACAAACAAGGTGAAGACAGAAGGGTTGTTCAACAATGGAGCGGTGTTCAGGTGAGGTCTTGTTCGGTTAGTGAGAAGGAGGAGAGTCCCGCTCAGCTCTGCAGAATGCCAAGGTCAGAGTTGTAATCCATGGCCTCATTCATGACGGATTAGATAATGATAAAAAAAAAAAAAATACTGCCTTTGCTTTTGATTAAGAATTATGGGGTTAGGAGATTAGAGACAACCAAACGCTATTACATTGGACTGAGCCCAATCCAGAATTAATCTGAATACCAAAAAAGAGAAAACTCATTACATGAAGAGATTAAGAAAAGCTTGGTCCAATTCTCTAAGGATGCACACAATCCACCGAGAGAAATGTCACAACAAAACCTCTGACTTGAGTAATTTATAAAGTATTTATGTCCATTTATTGCCCTTTCCTGTTTGAAATGTCACTGCATTAGCTGGTAAAAGCTGGAAATCAGGGGTCAGTTCTGAAAGTCCTGATGTTATTAATAATGATATGTATTACGATTTAATGTTTAGGGTGCTCCATTTACATTTTTCTCTTTCTCTTTACCTTTACAGTTAGCTTCACAATAATATGTGGTCATGGTGAAACTGCCACTATAATTTTTGTGCATTTGCATTTGTTGAATGACTCTTTTCTGTCTGTGAAGATTCTCAGTCATTCAGGTAATGGTTATCTAAGGAGAGCTGAATCGAGGTCAGCTGGACTTGGCTTTTTCAGTCTGTGAACTGAATAAATGAACTGAGGAAGCCTCTTGGATAAGAGGTGAAATGTCTTCAAGATCTACAACCAAGTCCAGTTGCCCTCGATGCAACTCTTCATGAATTTACTTGATTCTGATTTTACTGCAGTATTTCCGAAAT
Source organism: Toxotes lorentzi (assembly GCA_037833715.1). Classification (NCBI taxonomy): domain Eukaryota; kingdom Metazoa; phylum Chordata; class Actinopteri; family Toxotidae; genus Toxotes; species Toxotes lorentzi. The sequence continues at coordinate 17,739,414 of JBBMJY010000004.1, read as the reverse complement.
GTGACTTGTAGCTTCAAAAGAAAGTAGGTTCTGATGAGAAGAGCTTAAACAGGTTGGGCCAGAGGTGGCAGAGACACAGGAAGCAGTGAACTCTTACATTCCTCTTCCTCTCTGGTTAATTTATTTTACCCTGAGGTCAGCTGCAATTAGCTGACCTCAGGGTGATTATTATGCTGCATGTCCTGATGAATGGAGTTCAATTCAAATTCATGTAGGGCTGTGTGAGTCAGTCAGTGATGATTGCCATCAATGTTTTCTGTGTTCTCGAGAGGTAATTGTGCTGAGGCTGCTGAGAACATTTTCATTCCTCATTCTGACTACCTGCACTACAGAGGTCAAGGCCAGTGCCAGACACACTGTTGTCTGTTTTACTTGAGTGGTGAATACAGGCAAACTGAATCTGTAAATTAGTGAAGCAAAATCAAAGTGAAATGAAATTTTCATGAGCATATGTTCCTCAAACCTCCCTTTTTTAACAGGAAATTCTGTGGAAATGTGCTGTATTTCCACAATAAAAGGTTTCCTGTTAATGCCGCAGGAGTTTCCTGTTAACAGCAAACAGGAAAAAAATGACTTGTAGAAAAACAAGACTGTTCCCAGGGGAACAAGGAAATTGTGTTTTGTCTTTGTCCTCCTGAGAATTTCGGAAGTAAATTAAAAAAAAAAAAATCTTCTTCTCATTTTGTCCTTTCCTTCTGCGTGTAGCATGTCCTTTCTCTGGTCCTCAGACAGCAATATTTCATGATCACAAGCATTTGTGAGGCTATGTGCATCTGTGTGAGTGTCTGTGTGCGCGAGTGTGTGGTTTGATGTCTGTAATGTTGGCACTTGAAGGGTATAAAACAGCAGGTGTGTTCCTGACTTTCCTTAGAGGTCCTTATCTATTTTCACTGGCCAGGTTTGGCTCAGCAACCCGCTCTGAAGCTATTTTGCCACCTGCCAGTAGGCGCGCAAAGAAACACACACTACTACTGTCAACTAAAAAACAACAACAACAGTAACAACAGTTTAAAAAAATGCAAAAATCCTTTTACTCTGAAAATCAGTGAAGTCATCATACATTTACACAATGGGAGGATCTATAAAGTGTGCAGATTCAACTCTGCAAACTGCTCAGAACAGTGAACTACATCCATGAGGGAACAGTAATGGTTTTTTACTATGAGCGAGCTTTCATTCTCTTAGTCATCAGCTGTTTTAACATTATTCATGTTCATACAAGGCCAAGACTAAAAACTACATCTATGTGTTACCCATACACATACAGTATAAAGAAAGGGGTGATGAGGAAACAACTTCACATCATTCAGTGGCCCACAAACAAGGAAATCAAATAGCAGTCTCTGATCTGTGTTCGCTTAGTTTTTAGATCCAAGGCTCAAGTGCTGGAGTCCCGTCTGACTCCCTCCCTCTTTGCAGTATGTTTGGGTTGGCAGAAGATGCAAGCTGACCTTGCTCCGCTGTGGGGTTGTGACCTCCTCCGGATGCCTTTGTAACACTGCAGGGAGATGCCCAACTCCTCCATCACGTCGCTAAAAGACATGCGCTGCCAAAGAACAACAATTGAAGGCCTGGGTTAAGACACCAATAAAGCTGATTGCCAATAAAATAAAAATGTCCTCTATGACCTTTGGCCACGAGTTTAGATGCTGTGTGAATATGCATAATAATGACTGCTGCTCCATAACTGAATAAACTAAGGAATTTTAAGATATGTCATTAACTGAAAACTATGCTAATTTAAGTCCAAATCAAAGGGAGTTACATTTGATTCAGCATTGCAAATTAGCAGTGGCTTCTAGGAGCTTGCCTGCAGCTGAATGTGAGCCGCCAGCCAATGAGTGCAAGTCAGCGGTAAAGTCTAACCAGACAAACACAAGAAATGACAAGAGTTGTAAAAGACATGTAAACTGCGTTGTCTCATCATAAAATCCAATTACACAGACAAAAGATGAAGGACGGTGTCTGCTGGGCAACATCCTAATGCAGGGAGCTATGAATTCATAATATGGTAATTATTTTAAATTACCAAATAGAAGGGCCATCTGAAATGAGGAGCCTCAGGCTTATTTGATTCTGCACAATAATACATTGCACTGAACTCATTAATCTTCAATCATGTTTATTTGTCTTTTATTTTGTTCTCCTCTGAATGGTGTGCTCACTAAATTTACTTTGTAAATTACCATTCGCAGGGCAAAGTCCCTTTTTTGTCGGCTGGTCTTTGCATTCAAGGACCATAGAGGGTCTCCCTCTTTCATCCTCAGGCTTTGCCTAAGGCTTCTACAACGAACATGGCTTCCAGCATGGTTTCCAGTGAACACCAGTAACACTCTGTGAAAAACCATACCATAACCTACCTCATAACAAACCCAGACCTTAAAAACCGAGGAGCAAAAACCACAGATTAAATTCTTGTATGTTTCTGGACATGGTAGAATACCTTAACTATACTTACCTAACCGGAGCTAAATGAAGTATGACATTATTAATTAATTAATTTACTTGTAATATCCTTTAATTAAAGATTCTTGAGACCTTGCAGCCCCATTGTATTCGAGATTCACCTTTGGACACACAAAGAGCACAGACCAAAAATATTCCATGGAAAAATATTGTTGATGCTGGTCTTTTTCAATGCAGTACCTTATTTATTTTTTTATTTAATTAATTGTTTATGTGATTATCTTATGTATGCTGATTCTATACCCTTTAATGACAGTAGTAGTAGTTAATATTTTATATCTCTAACTCGATACTTTCTCTTTACTACATTTTGTAGAGAGATAGATCTTGTGGCTAGATGACAAGGTCAGTCCAGGGACCTTTAAAGTTTGAATCCCTCTGTGATCCCATCCATCATTACTTCAGTTTAAATGGCCTGCAGACACCAGCGGTTATTTAGGAAATTACAACTTTACATTTGGCTTTGGATCTGTGTCAGGGGATGTATTAACTCAGCACGTTATTCCATCACTGTTATCCACATTTCAGCCACCAAACCACTCTACCAAAGAGCTTAATGAGGAGGAAAATATTCAAATAACTTTTCCTATCTTTTTGATTTCCCACAAGGCACTCAAAGTCTGCTTCTAAAGTATACATAAATGCCTACAATGAGACTACAATGAATGATGCAAAACTTTTCAGCTGGTTATAGAAGGCTACTTCACCAGTGCTAGCGAGAAAACAGCTTAACAGCAGGGGAGCGCTGCAGAGCTCTACACTTTTTATATGAACTGATATGCCACATTTTGCAAGCTAAAATCAATGTTAATAAACAAACAAACTGGTCACATGTTTTATAGTAACTCACAACTTAAAATGATCTTCCCAAATGTCAGTACTGTTATTCTTTCATCAGTGTAAATTCTAATTAAATAGGCAATAACAGGAGCCTACAAATAAGAGGATAGTTGTTTCAGTATGGCTGTAGTGTTTATAATCACAAGAAACATTTTACAAGGAAGCAATGTGGGCACAAGGTTCAGCTGCTGAAGGTAAAATGGTAACGGTAACTGGGATTGGCTGAGATAGGTGCACGTATACAGTGGTACTTTCAACAGACACAGAGGGAAGGACACCCGGTGACAAACCTATCATCTAGAGAGTGTATGTGATGTAAATATGCTGCCATGGCTACTCTATGTCATCCCCCAGTAGCCTGCCGCTCTCCAGATCAGTAGATAAGGAGGTGCCAGAGGAGGAGGTGGATCCACGCCGCTGAAACTGACGGGACTGCACTCCGTAAAAGAAACAAAAGGCCTGATGAAGGCATGCAAAGAAAAAGGGATGGAGGAGAAAACACAAAAGAGATCAAAACAGACTTGTATGAAAAATAAAAAAAAAATGAAAAGAAAACAAAGCATAAAAAATAGAAAACCAAAGCAAATAAAAAAATAATCATGCACAGTGAGTTGATGGTTTAGTTGTATGCCATATGGAGCAGTTCACCATTTCACAGTGTGAAACTGTGAGACACTGACATGTTATAAATCCATGTTGTAAATTCTTGATGCAAAGACAACACCAGCAAGTGCAAATATGATTTTGAGCAAATTAATTTTGATTGGGCAAACAACATCTAACACAAAAGTCATTCCAAACCCGAGTTTCCTCAGAGCGGAGAGTAACGTTTAATCCACTCATTAGTCATCATCACTCAGCCGAGGAACAGCACTTCCTCACCCTCACTCACCTCCTCTATGTCTGCGTTCCTGCGGGCCTTGTAGATGAATTCCCCGATAGCCACAAACACAGACAGAACCAGACCGGCAGCCAGGACGATGAAGATACCGCCGATGTTTTCCACGCCCAGAGCATTGGCCTCCTTGTTGTCCTCCTCTGGACAGCCATTGCCTCTCCACCACTTCTCCTTCATCATGTGCAGCTTCCCTTCCTCCTGGAGCTGAAGGATAGCGATGGTTACTTTATCCCTGTATGGAGAACCTGGCAAAGGCAAATAGAAAGACACTATGAGCTGACAGGGCAATTACATGCTAATGCTTTTGTCATTCTTTATTGATAAATACCTCAAAATGCCTGATTAGTAAAACATGGCATGACAGTCCTGCTGAGGCACCCCTCTGTTTACTATGTTCACAGTGTTTTAGTGAACCATAAGCATTTTTTACCGTGAAATTTAAGCCTTTGCTATGAGAACAGAATTAACTGTCTGTGACAGGAAACATGAATCTACATTTATCTTGGGGATATAAAACTCCAATTTGCATTTGCAATGTTTATTGCTGTTTAAAGTGCCATTCAAGTAACAACGCTCAGCTGAGTTTTCATATGTACATAAATTTGTTCCCTCTTCTTTCAACAGTATATTTCTGTCACCACTGTTACTTTCTGCTTTTAAACTATGTCTAAGGATTGTGACTGATGAGTATGTCGCATCATGTATAAATTGTTAAGTGCATATATAGTTTGTTAGGTTGCTCAATGTTATTGGTGATTACGGGACAAGCAGTCAGAATGACTTTGCTTGACATGACTTAACTTGCAATATGCAAGCAAGCCAGCATTTAGCTGTATCAGGACTACGAACTGATGTTGCCATTTGGAAAAGCTTTCCACCTTAGTCCAACCTGGGTTAGAGATGCAAAGTTATGTCTGAGGTGACTGATTAGGACCAAAGACTCTGGATGAGAAGAAAAAAGCCTCCAGAAACGAGGGCAGGGAGGAGACGAAGCAAATACAGGAACATCTGACGAGTGCTACAGGACGAAGGAGAGGAAATTAACAACAGAACAACACAAGCAGGTGTTGGGTGGGATCACCAGCAATAAGCAGACCAGAGATCAAGTGATTGCAGGAGACATGGAAAAGGCCAAGGTGTTAAATAAAATAAACTATTTTCAATAGGTTTCACTAGGAGGATTCTGCCCACTTCCCAAAGGGCACTCTCCTCCTCTGCCCTCGCCCCAGATGTCTCTCCAATCACACTCCAGGGCCTACAAAATCCAGGATCACCTGTTGATCAGGTGAAAAAAAAAGCTGAATAGACTTAGCTGTAAGCTCAGCTCGGCTGAGTTCAGACACCAGAGGACATCAAGAGGCTCAATACAGACAAAAGGTGTGAGCTGAACCTGCTGCAGCTCAACATCAAAGTGGACTGGATAAGCAGCACCTCTGCCATGTACAAGAGGGGTCAGAGCAAGCTTAATTTTCTGAGGAGGCTCCGGTAATTTGCCCGTCTGTCGTACTACTCTGCAGATGCTCTTCCATTCTCTGGTGGCCATCATTATTTTCAACACTGTAGAATATGTTCTACAGTGGCAGCAGAGTGAGAGCAGCTGTCAACTCTAGAATCAACAGGCTCATCAGGATGGGTGGCTTTCTGATGTGAGGGGAACTCAAGTCTCTGCTGGGGGTGTGCCAGACTACATCTCCTGCATGCCATCTTCTCCTGTGGCCATCAAACTATTCAACTTTTGAACTTTAGCTTTTGTTAAATGTCACATTTTCCTAGTACATAATTTTATCCATATGTGCTTCTTGAACTTTCTTGGAGTTGCAGCACCTTACTATATATGTAGTATATTGCACAAGCAGTCCTTTGCACATTTATTTCTTTGAGTATAAATATTTTTGAAGATTCCATAGCTTACCTAAGAACAGAGTTGATAAAAGCGGTACTATTATGTCCTAGATATTGACAGCCAGCAGACATCTCATGGTGATTACAGAAATTAACTAGGTGGGGGTGCAGTGGTGGCTGCACCCTCATTATTCCCATTGCAGTGGCCACACATTTAAATGTATGCCCTGTGCTTGGCAGCTTCTTGGCATGGATGTGTACAACTTATGCAGGTGTGAGGTGTACACAGTGCAAACACAGTCCACGGTCAGCAGGCTGACTTGCATCCAGTTTAAGTTCTCAATCCACCAAACCGGCCTGAAACCCTACATGAACATTTGCTCTGAAAAAAGCTTGGAGCTTTTAGATGGAAGTGCATTTGCATGTTGAGGATACAGGATAGCAGCTTTGTACTTGAACTTCTCAAGAATGAAAATGCAAATTCCCAATAAATTGAAGTTTGTATCTACAGTGCAAAGACTCCATTTACATAGGTTCTATTAAAATTCTATTCTAGTCGCACAACAGTCAGTACATTTTAATACCCTCAGAAGATCTTCTATGAATGTGAGCTGTAAAATTCACTGTATATTTGTCTATGGCTTCTTTGAACTAACTTAGAGGCTAAAAGTGTGCAGTTTACCACAAAGAACAAGCAATAAATGCTAAAAAGTTTACACAATCATAAAACAGTTTAACAGCCAGTCTGTGTTAAAGTTACAGGGACAACACCAAAATTGTCTCTCAGATGTCAAAAACTGTTTGCAGCAAAAAGTTTTGGCCACACTTTCAATATATGTGGAGTTTTTTAAATGATTGCTCCAACACAGTAACAAGACATTAAAAAATGTATGAGACGACGGTGAGGGGTAAACCTCTGCCTCATTCTTCTTACCGATAGGTGTTCCCACCCCATAGCCCTTGGAGTCTATGAGACCTCCGATCTGTGTGAGGTTGCAGTTTCTCTGGCTTATGTACTCGATGCTGGTGGACTCCATCAGCATGGCGTAGTCTGTCGTCAGGACCCGGGTGATGCCGTCCTTGTTGTTCTTAACCAGCGCAGTGTTTTTCCTGCTGCTCATGAACGCCCACATCTTCTCATAGGTGGAGATCTTGGATTTCTGCGAAACGAGCCAAACAAGCAAAGGTTGCTAAGAATTGCTTTGCATTTTTACTCTGTGAGTAAACATAGGCTTTGTGTGTTTGTGGAATATATACGCATACTCATATACAAATACATGTACTTAACTATAGTTCAAATACTATCATAAACACGTATAAGTTTAACAGAAGGATGCGTGGGATCTTGTGTCTATCTTTATGTATCTCTTGGTGTATATATGTGTGTGTGTGTGTGTGTGTGTGTGTGTGTGTGTGTGTGTGTGTGTCTGTGTGTCTGTGTGTGTGTCTGTGTCTGTGTGTGTGTGTTTCTCCTTGCTCAGTCAGAGAAAATGGGACAGCTGTGTTCTAAATCTCCTCCAGCTGATTCAATTTGTTCAAGCCATCAACACAGCCTGCTGCTTCCTATCCAGGCAGTCGTAATCACTGGCTGCAATCTGGGAGGATAAAGCCCTGCATGGATCACCCCCGCTGAGCCACGGGGATGCAGGGAGAGCGGGTGGCGGTGGGGGAAAGACATGACAGCCCTGCCTGAGGACATCAGTACACTCATACATTATATGATTTAAACTAACAAATTAACATATGTCAGTACTGAGACAGACACAAGTAGCTTTGATAGGCGTCCTCGCCTCTTCCCATAACATACTCACTTCTTTCTGCATCTACGGCGCCCCTTTCAGAAAAGTAAATGCAAGTCTTTTTCTCTGCTTCTGTCTTTTAAATGTTTCCTTTTTCATGGGAAGTTTGGCGAAGATACAGGATGCACAAGCAGCTGAGGGAACCCTCATGACCCTGATTTTATGCAAGTGAAGGTACTGTCACTGAGCCATACTTACATCTACAGGTATGACAGAGATGAGAGAATATATTATATTTATCAGAGATTAGCACACATTATTGAGAGTATTGTGTTCAGTGGTTGATTGTAATTTCAGCTATTACTTTTTATGTTGTGGCTTTGATGAAGTTAAAAGCCACTTTAGATGCAGTGCCATGCAGGAGCCTACACCAGTGTTACCTTGAAGAAGGTCATGGTAGATCCATCCCTCACTGCCCCATATTCAATCCTGGTCTGCTTTGCCAGGTCGTCTGCTGAGTCAATGGGTGCGTCCATTCGTTCCACCGTGAGGAAGGCAGCCAAGTTGGCCGTATAGGAGGAGATGATGATTAAGGTAAAGAACCACCAGATTCCTCCAACTATACGAGTGGACAAAGCCTTAGGCATCAGCTCCGAGCCTGGAAGCATAGCGAAGGAGGACAAAGGTTAAAAAGTTAAAAAAGAGCTTAAAAGGCAAAGGTTTGAAAAAGAGAGAGATTGAGGATTAGGGTTGGAGAGGGTAGAAAAATGCTGATAATGTTGGAATGAATGTGCTAACATCAGTATGATAGACACAAAATGGTGGTAAGTACAGTTTGTGTGTGTACTATGTTTAGATGCTCTTTTAAAAAAGAACAATGAAAATCATCTATAATCTTCCAAAGCAAAATCCAGCACACAGGTCCAAACATGGGTTTATCTTAATAGCTGGATTCACACCAGAGGAGGATTTTCACCTCAGCCCTAAATGCCCTTCATCCAGTATATTTATTTTCTTCCACTGCACACACTGTTTGGTTTAAAACACAAAGTTGCGTCGAAAAGCAAACAGAACAAAAAAAGTTCCAATCAGAAAAACCAAAGATGACAGACTAAAGAAATCTGAACATAAAGCAAATGTGAAAAACTGTCAGCAAAATCACAACATTTCATCAACACCACGTCATTTTGTTGCGGACTGCTGTTGTCAGTGGGTTTATTGGGCATCCAATAAGGCATGTCAGACTTATCCTGCCCAAATCTCCTGCCTTGAGGGAGGTCAAGTCTATATGAAGTGCAATATAATTCTTCTAACAGGGTGGTTGCAGCTCATGGGGACTGGATTCAGGCTACGTGGAAGGGCAGTCACAGAATATAGGAAAGTGAATTTTGATGTTTTGAATTAAACAGCTTAGAGCAGAGTTTACAGTGTCAGTAAAGTCTTCAGTGCTGTACAGGGAGTTTAATAGACAGCTCTACAGGAAGAGCCAAGTGGCCTTTACAGCACTTGTCTTTCAGTAATGCTTTAAACTTGCAATAGCTGAATCTCCAGAGGAGAATTATATCACAAAATGCTTCCAGCATTGTTCTGGAGGGCATGGACAAACAAAAGTTTTTTGCTTTTTAATTTGGAGCAATTAATCCATTGTTAATATCAAAATATTGATTACGATCCCTTTAAGTGTGAGATACATACCTTGTCGCATGAGAGCTCCGATGCCAAACCAGAAACTGTTGAGTAAAGTGAAATTGTTCTGTATTAGAGTCGAGGACGGGTTGCATGGATGTGGGTTGTACCACTCGTATGGAGTAAACCTGCAAAACCATAAAAGAACAGAGAGAAAAAGAGATGAAAGGAAATTCAAATCTGTAAAGGCGTGTATGGTAGCTAATCTTAAGGCATGAGGGTACACTGCTTCACTTCAGTACAGCCTTCCAATCAACACTTCACCTTGATTTGCATTTTCATTTCCACAGCAAATCTATTCGACTTAAGGGTTGCTAGGTGCTACCCACTGGCACTACCCGAGAAGGAGGTGAAGAGTGAGCTCGCAATTATTCCCAAATACTTATCAAACACAATGAAAGCAAACCTGGCAGCTGACAGGCAGCTAAAAGCATATTTTGGGTTGTTTTAGAATTACTATGTAAAATCAGAAATTTGCTGAAGTACAGTCAGGCCAATTATTTCAGACTTTTTGTGATTCTTGTGATCATGTGAATTTGACACATCAGGCATAACTCTGGATTGTTATACACTGCTCAATGCTGGCACTAGCTCACAGTTTTCCTGTCTTTTGCATCTTGAAATGATTAACAAAAGAGCTTGTGGCAAAACTGACACTGGTTCAGTAATTAGTCACCCAGTACCTATCCTACAGTATACCCTCAGCAGAAATTATATCTTATATCATTGCATTATCTCAAGCATCAGTCCATCCTCTTACCTGGCAATCACAAAAAGCACACAGCTAACTCCCGTGCAGGCCAGCAGCACATACATCCAGATGTCCGGAGACAGGGGATTAAGAAAGGAGAACACGCCCGGGTTGGTGCCGTTGGGTTTGCGGTACAGGATGCTGATACCTAAGGTCATGAAAGGCTTGGAGAAGTCGATGACTTTCTCTCTAACATAAGTGATGGTCAAGGGAGCCACGGCGAGGTCTGCAACCTGGAAAACCCAGAAGATGAATTAAGATACTACAGGTGCTGCTCAAGGTCACAAATGGCTTCTTCTTTTAGTATTTGTTCCGTTTCAAACAATATAATTTCCAAATATTCATGTATCAATATCCCCAAAACATATACTAAACCTTAAACTGTGTTCTTCTCTACTGAAAAATCAAAAATGACTAACACAGAACAATAACAGTGAAAAAGCTACAAGAGATTAATGGAGTAAAATTGGAGATTTTTCTCCAGGACTAGAATATGATCACAGCAGGCTTTTTTTTTTTTAAAACCAATCATTGTCAAAAAGGCTGGGAAAGACTAGCATAAGAGTAAAATTCATTCATAATTCATAGCTCATAATTCATAAGTGCTGTTTACACAGCCGGAGGATGCAACAGGTCCAAACACGTTGAGAAGCAACGTGATTCTGCTGGTCTATAAGCACATACAGCCTTTGTTACCTTCAGTGAACTGCACTGTAGACAACCTGATTATTTGTCAGTTTAATGTGATAGCAGTAATTTTGTCCAAATCAGGACTGTGTCGGGTTTGCTTCTATTTTTCAGGAGGAGCTGGACCTTTAATTAGTTTCTGACACAGTATGCCAAATTAAACCTGGTCTGGAGCAAATCAGCCATGAAGAAAAGTGGTGGAAAGTAACTGAATATATTTAATATGTACTTTTTATTCCACTACATTTTTAAATATTAACTCACATGGTCGATCAGCTCCCGAACCATCCCGTTCCACTCTCCCTTGTCGTTCTGGGCTCCGTATTTCCCATCAGCTACCAGTCTGACTTCATATGTGAAACCCAAGATGTTGGAGAGCTCTTTCAACAGGTCCAGACAGTAGCCCTCGAAGCGATCATTCCCAGCCAGCTCCTTGTCCGACTTTTTATACATCACATATGGATTTTCCTGTATCACAAAAGAAAACATTTTATTGCGCTGTTCAAGACATTCCTTATTCTGGTTCAGTTTTTCTACGATATCGAAGCACTACTTAAAGGCAACTGAGCTTGAAGATGCTTCACTACTTCATCAGTTCTCAGAACCAATGACCTCTGAATGAGTGGCAATACGTTTTCAATCTGTATTGTCTATATAATCTATGACCTTGATGATTGAAAATATACTTTTCTCTGTGCTGGATTTTGTCTGTGTGAATAACTACAAAAATTCAAATTATCCAAACTGTTCAACTAAGCAATCATTTTCCTCACCTAAACACCACGCCCTCTCACTGTTTCCATATCCCCCTCTCAGTGTATTTTCCTCTGTAGTCCCTGTATCTGCCCTCTACATACCCATATGTACTCCCCTCCTTCCCCCTATGCTGTCCTTTGTTTAACCTTCCTCCTTCCTCCTCACCAGTATTGTGGTGACAATAAGAGTCCTGTTAGCCAGAGAGTCTGTCACATTGTTATTCTTGTCTCGGCTGGACTTCTCCGTCAGGTTCATCCCCCTGTACGAGTTCCACACAGCAATCTGGAAAAGCAAACAGGGCTTCAGATTTATTAGAACACATTTTCTGCTTTGATCAGAACCACAGGAAGTGAAATTTGACGCCTGCTATTGGAGTCACTATGGAGGACAAAATTGCAGTGTTTTACAGCAGATGTTTACTTCTGTTTAAGCTTTGAATGAAGGTGTATTTGTATCATCTCTGACACTCGTTAAAGGAAAGAAGCCGTTTGATAGATAAATTTACAGAGCCTGATTTAGTCTCCTAGTCTTAGCAGGAAACTAGAAAGTGCTCCAATACACTGCATATTAATCATATTTTCTGATTCGTCGAACAGTAAAATGAAAAAGAAGTATAAAGGTTAAAAGACCTGACACTCCTGGCTCCTTTTCAAACTTCTGCTCCCTTCACTATTCTACAACATTTCCTTTTGCTCGGTTTTGCTCTGATGATTCTGGGCAAAGCGCCGAAAACTTCATTTTATGTACACTGAATATGAAAATGAAGAAGAGGCAGGTTTAAAAAAAGAGAGCTGCTGATTGTGTGTGCCAGGTAAATGTTTACAGCTATTCAGGAGCAAACCAATATCATTCCCGCTGTGGGCTGTGATTTATCTGTCTCTCAGATAAATCACAACATATTGTACAGCCAGAAAAACAAAACTTCTTTATGATCTTTGGGTTCCTTACAATCTCTGGATGGGCATGGACATCTGTCAGCCTTTATAGTTCATTCTGTTTGAACCTGTAATAAATCCTACTGACAGCAGGAAGTGTAATTCTGAATGCAGTGAACTGAATTTTTTTTTTTTAAAAATTGTACATATATCAAAAATGGTAAACAGATGTTAATTACACTAACTGTTAGACTTACCTTTGAGCATATTTCTGCTTAAATATGAAGTTGAATCAATAAGTCAATTAGTGACAAAAAACATCTGCAAATATTTCAATAATCAATTAATCATTTTAGTCATTTTTATGCTAAAATGCAAAACCTTTTTTGGGATTTGCTGATGTGTTTCTAATGTCAAAATAAGCTGAATATCTTTAGGTTTTTGACTGTTGGTTGCACAAAAGAAGAGATTCGATGACACAGGACTTTTTTTTTGACAACTTATAGACCAAATGATTAATTGATGAATTGAGAAAACAATCCACAGAGTAATCGTTAGTTGCAGCCCTACTTGAATATGATGGTGAGGAGTTAGAAATCACACCAGCAGGGACAGTATGAATGAAGAAGGGCAGGATCAGGGGGCAATAGAGGACGACATGGTGTTTGTCCTCCGTACTGTCACAGTAACTGTGAATGACAGTATCCAGTTCATTGGACGAGGCAGTATAATCCAGACAGTTATCAGATTAGGACAGGCGTTTGGCAGCTGGATTTTGACCCTTTCAAATCCCCTCACTAGTTAAGAGCTGAGCAAAGGTCAAGGGGTTCATGACAGTGATGCAATAAAGTTAAGTGCATTAAATGATCAGGATTCATTGTTAATAGAACCAAAGCGAGTGACTGAGACAAGCTTTCCTCCTTTTCCTATTCAGTCTTAGAACAAAAAGTAATGAATTTCGGTATTTTTAGTCAGAAACACTGTCCTGTCCATTCATTCACTCCATTTGAGGATGAGCACAAGTGAACGCATCAGTACCTCTTATTAAACTGAGCTGAGGTACAGTCTTATTTTTCACAATTTATTTTTCAGAAAAGGGCTGGAATTACCTACTGGAGAAGATAACGTGCTTTTCTCTCCTCATTACGTTCTATCTTATTCAGTTCACCCAGTCAGACAGATAGAAAATGTTCTCACTTATAACCTTGCTAAAAGCACTGCGGCACTTTTGCAAGGGTCCACTCTGTGCAGGAGTCCATAAATCTGTCTTATCTCTGGACACTGCAGATGAGGAACACAGTGAATGGTCTTGGATTTAATTAATTGTATTGTCCTCAATCTCAAAGATAAATGGACAGAGTAAGAACAATATTTTTGGAAGTGTAGGGGATATTTTTGTTCTCAGATTGTGCAGTTTCACATAATCTGGCTCATGTTGCATGTTGTAGAATGGTGATATTTTTGGAAATGTCATCCTCTATGAAATATGAACTGCACGATTAGTCAGTTTGAAGTTTAAGTAATAAAATAATCTGACTAAGCCAATGAAATCATGCTAAAGTACAACCTAGGATGACTGCACAGCATACAGTCATCATCTTTTAAACCCCTAAGTCATGGATTTACTGTGTGCAGCCTTGCAAATTTATCTTGCCAACCAGAGCAGCTCCCAACAACAAAGTGTGCTATAAAAACTGACAGGAATTCTCTCTCATATGCTGGGAGTAAAATGTTATCTATGAATCCTAAAGCTCATCTCCATCCAGAACCAAATCAGACTGGAAAACCACAGAGTGGAAGACATACTAAGCCAGGCCAAGAAAGCTGAGAGGGGAAAAATTTAGTATTTCAGTATTTCCAGAAAGTCAACAACTTTAGGAGAAAATTGTTTATTTCCCAGGAGACTTTCACTTTGTTTAGTCCCATCATCCTCTTCAGAGTGTATTTAACACTCCAGTGCCCAAGAACTAACCAACACGAGTGCTACGGACTGATAATTCATTTTTCGTGACCATAAAATCAAGGATTTTTTGTGATGTGCTTACCATATAGTGGTATTTCTTCTAAGGCAAGGCTTTTGAGCGCTAAAAGTACTGAATGGAATTAAAATTACAGTATAAATCACTGCTTCTGCACCTTGACAGCTGCTGCCTGTCTACAAAACTGTCTGTCTGACAACTGAGACAGACGAAGAGGGAGAACTTTGCCAACTTCTGATATCAAACCATGTGTTTGAGAGGATGAATTCAATAGTTGTTCTTTTATTCATTATTAGTTTCAAGGTGATAAGCAAAGGTATAAAATAAAAATATTTAACTGGCATTTTAGTGTTTGCAGTATATTTTGTGAATCTAAATGAAGAGGAGACAAACTCAAACATTAAGTAGTGAGAACAAAGCTAATGGCTAAATTTGTTCTTTAATTTATACAAAGAGAAGAATGATTTTATAAAAATAGGGTTGATTTGATGCATATCTTTAACAATCACACTGGAGTGATTATTTATGTGTGTCAATCAAAGGCCAACAAAGGAAATCTGCTCCTCTTGCGGCAAGTCTCGATGACTGACTTAAGATGTTGCGTCTTCTGCTAACTGGATCCCTCCTGGCTGCAATTAAATACTGCTACCCTGTATGATTTCCATGAACGAACGAAGGGCCATCCCAGTCTAATAGTAAAGCACACTGTAAGTAGTGGACTGACAGTTCTCCGCAAAAGTGAATGATCTGCAGGATAAATGTACTTATTTCTTTCTTATTACTCACTGCCAGCTGTGGAAACTGATGTAACATTAAGTGAAATTACAGGACTCACTTCTTATTTCTAATGGAAGTATTTCTCTGTCTTCTTAAACAAAGAAATTTAATCTGTTTTCTACAACTGCTGATAAAGTTTTGACAAGTGTCAGAGCCATGTCCAGACCCAAACACGGGGAAAACTGAAATGTCAAATTCAGTACATGGCATTGCTGTACACAAAATCAGTGAAGAGAAACAAGGTTGACAAGGCAAGGAGCAGGGAGGTGCGTGGCATACAGAGTGAGAAGAGAGGGGAGGGGGAGGCAAACAACAAACGCTTGGACCAAACAAGGCACTGGCACAAACCTTGATCCACCGTTTCGTGAGGCGACTTCCGCCCTCCACAATACCCTTTTGAAAATGTGAAGAGGGCAACATGAAGCGGACAGTGTGGAAAGAAATAATCAGTCGTTGGAGCATTATTAATATTCATGATGGAAATCTAAACCAAATAATAAACGTGTGGATGAATTTTGGAAACAAAATTTACATAGTACCTCTGTGTCTCCTCACACACACACAAACACGCCTTAATGGAAAGAATCAGCCAGCGAGGAAGCAGCATGAGAGTGGTGTAATTGGCTGTTCCAGGCCTCTGTGCTCACCCTGGCAGTGCCGTCCTCTTTGAGGCTGATGATGTCCAAATCAAAGTCTCTCCTCAGGCCATCTGTCTTATTAAGAACAATGTGCCCTGTCAGTCCATCCCACTGTGCCTGCGGAGAGAAGATGCAGAAGGAGAGAGAAGTGGGAGATAATCTCAAATGCCGTCTGAGTTTCTTGTATGTGCGGCGCAATATTGAAGATTTGGAACAGACTCCAAAGAGGAGAAGTGAAGGGGGTCGAGACAGTGAGAGGAAGCCAGTGTTGACAGACGGCTGGGAGACTCGCGGGATCACATCAGGGGAAGACTGGAAGACGTCTACAGATTGTTCTGTGGTACAATCTCAATATGCATGAAGGTTTGTGTTCATGACAGCCATAATAACAACATTTACATATCTTTTCATACTGTATTTACAGTAGGTATATTCAAACAATAAATGGGAGTTGGTATATAAATGCAAAATAAAATTCAAAGATATTATTATCCATTTATATGCATGTTGACATGTATGTTCTTTGTACACAGTAATTACTAGTTTTGCAAGCTGCTACACACACTCCTAATTCATGAGTAAGAATTAAAATATATGCACTGCTGCAAACTAGATTTCCCCTATGGAACAAGAAAGGCTTGAATTGGAAAGAGTTATTTATTAATTAAATTTGAGAGTATTATACAGTCACAGACATAGCACAAAGAAGTGTTTTATTTCTCAAATAAACTTAAAAAGATCTTTTTTTTTGCTTTTGTAGAAATGGAATCTTTGAAGATGTTAAAATCCAGAACGATACCCTCTTTCTGTGTTTTCTCTCATGAAATGATGCACACTGCATAACAAAAGCATGTCCAAACAATTACAATCAATTCAGTTAACTTTGTCCGAACAGACACACACATAGTATGCTAAGTACAATAGGCAGAAGAAAGACACACCAGTTGTAGTGCCCGGGATTTAATTTCAGTTGTTGAAATGAAAGCTGTGTCCTTATGGTCTGCAGTCTTTGTCAGAGATGGTTTTTAATTGTGTGCTGTGTGGGATATATTACTGGTTTTTGCAATCAAAAAGCTGCTTTCTAGTGATGAATAGCACAGGGATAAAGACAAGAGAGAGAGACTGTGATGCAAAGAAAAAGAAAGAGAGAGGGTTTTTTTTGGTAAGGAGGGCGGGGGATTGGGGGGGGCATGAAGAGGAAAATATGAGTGAGGGGATTGAATCATAATGTTCCTTCTCCACGGCAGGAAATGGTCCTCTGCTGGATTTAAGACTTAGGACATCAAAACACTTGTGCATCAAAGGCATCATTTCTGTCTGTAGGCATCCATCCCGACAGCCAGGTCAGGCCACATGCTTTCAACTTTTAAGTAGATAAATACCGTATATTTTCATGTTGTGCATAGACTGTCAGGAGGGACCTATAAAGTAACATATATTAAGGGCTTCTTGAGTCATGCTGGTGAGGTAACACGGTTCTCTGTGATTCAAGCCCTTATCTGACACTGACCTCTTTGAAGAGATTCATGAAACGTGGTCCAAAGCGCCAAGGCTTGTGCCGGTGACATTGCAGGGAGCTGACGGTCATCTGAGTGGCTCGCTGGGACGCAACAGCGACCATGAACACTGCGTCATACATCAAGGCTGCGTCTGTCTGTGGAGGGGTCAGTGAGACGAAGGAGACATGTGTAATGCACAACTAAACATCAGTTGTAAACAGCAGAATTACAGTAAGAAAGCAAGAGAGTGTGTCTTGAAGATGTTTACTCCAGGAAAATTATGCCAAATTATAAGAGGAATAAACTGGATGTAGGATATATATGATGATGGAACAAATAAAACTGAGAATTACTGTTTTTACTTTTTTATCCTGCTGAAACACAATATAGCTCCAACAAAGACAAAGGTTAGTAGATGTTTGTGGTTTATAATTGCATGCAAACATCTATACAAATGCATATTACTGGCTTTCAACAGAGTAGGTGTTTGTAATGTTAGTGTTTCATAATATAAAATAGAAATATGGCCCTTACAGTCATGACTCCATCCATCAGGCCACTCTCTTGTTTTGGACCCTGCAGCCTTTCCATGTTCCACTTGTCCATTGTAGAGGCTACCCACGGGTCATCTATGTTCAGCAGTCTGAAACCTGTCATGTTGACCCCGCTGTAGCGGTATGGCTCCAAGTCCAAAGCAAATAAATCCTGCAAAGGGAGTGAGGAGATGGAGATGAGGAGCAGGAGAGAGAGGTGGGTGAGTTCGGGTTTATATGTGTGTGCGATAGAGAGAAAAATTAGGATGGGGATATGAGTGCCTGTTCACGCTGTGATGTTCTCAGCCTTTTTATTGTGATGATGAATCACACCAACATTTTGAACATTTCCAGTGGAATTACAAAGCCAGTTCAAGGCCAAGTTGAGCTCACAGAGGATGAGCTTGGTCTGTTTGTTATATGCCAGCACTTTGTGTCATATCTCCCAAAAAGCAACTTTAGCTGGACATTTTTCTAACTCACCAAAGTCGTGAAGAAAAAATGGTAGTACTCTGTCATCATTCCCATTGATGAAAGCTGCAAAATGAAAGCAATAGCAAGAGAAAATGTCAGGCCATATTGCTAATTTTAAATATGAATAGTTCACCAGTACTACAGCTACAGAGTCACATCTTCAATAACAAAGTAAGTTGCATGGTGCACCCAATTTGTTATCCATGTATTGGTTTAGTTTATTTTGTTTTATGAAATTCTAAATGGAGGGAGCCACTTTACACAAATAAGAATCAAAATTATTGATGGATTTCACCAAGTTAAAGGAACTTTGCCCAAATAGTACCAATCCATAAAATGGAGAATAAGTTTTAGACCATTTAAAGTTTTGACAGTGAAAAAAGGAAGTGCTATTTCATTCTGATGAAGCAATTCAACAACTTTTCTTTATCATATCTTTTAATGGCAGCAATTTAAATCACAATGAAAGCCTTAGTAAACAAGATAATAGGTTTCATAAGAATTTCTACAACATAAAAAGACACTGCGTTGGAAAGAATCATTAAATGTGTTGTTCCCAAAGGACACATAACTGTGTGGAACACAAAAGACCAAACTAATGAAAAGATACTTGCAGAAATCCCTGTACAGACCTGCTTAAGGAGCTCCGCAGCCATGCGATAGGAACAGTCAAAGATAATAAAAAACTCCTTGTCTTTCTTCAGTTCCTTAAGGAGCGGTCGGGCATCTTGGTTCCCCGGTGTGAGCTGGCGGATCTTGATCTTCAAGTTGAACTTTGCAGGAGCCTTGATCAATTCCTGCATCCGCATCAGACCTACAAAACAGGAAGTTAGGCCTCTCATGTATCCCCCCTTTGACATTTGTTTTTCCTGCTCCTGTGCAGAAAGGTTATACAGAATATCACTTTGGAGGTTCACTGTCTTGCTCAAAGACACTTCAGTAAGCTGTGTGCTTGCTGTCGACTTAAACGTAGGGACCTTAAACTGCTGCCCAGTTCTTATCTTATATCTTGTTCTCAGATAATTTCCCAGCTATCTATCTATCTATCTATCTATCTATCTATCTATCTATCTATCTATCTATCTATCTATCTATCT
>JBBMJY010000004.1:17688394-17719777 GCA_037833715.1 Toxotes lorentzi | reverse complement strand
TATCTATCTATCTATCTATCTATCTATCTATCTATCTATCTATCTATCTATCTATCTATCTATCTATCTATTTATTCCATTAATTCTATTATTTTAATTTATCTATCTATTCCTCTACTTTGTTTTTAATCACATCAAAGTCAAACAAACACACACCTAACTACATGTCTGTATCCTGTATACATGCCAATGCACAGCCAGGTGTAATTGCGCAGGTATGTGTCTGCGTGACATTTCAGAAAAATACATTTCTGATCGAAAATAAAAGGCAAAAAAAAAAAAATCCATAAACTATGACATTTCAACAGTGGCATTTCATATTTTCTCTGTCGTGAACAGGGATGCTATACAGGACACTCCTGGATTCAGTGTTGTGGTTTGGCTCGCCACAGTTTGAAATCAGAGGGCAGGAACTCTGGCAGCTGTTTGATATGAGGGGCTGGGGCCCTGTAACAGATTGGGTTCACTGGCCAGCATGAGGAAGGTGACTATGATAGCCAGCAGAATTGCACTGTGTGAGTAATTATAACCATGACATATGAATATACTGTATGGTCCAGAAAACACAAGGCTGCACTTTTGACCTCGTCTCTGTATTGGTTCTTCACTTCAAATGTCAGGAAGTGTTATGGTTGATGTCCAGAAATGGATTTTGAAGTAAAATCATTACCTAAATACAGTTTCCAGTCACTTATTCTTGAATAAGTAGAAACTGAATGCTGTAGATGTTGAGAAAAAGTGTTTTATTTTTTACCTTAAAATCCACATTCAGGTGTAGCATCATTATAATCTTAGTATTATGAAACAATGTTTTTTTCCTGGGATTTTGGCTATTGCAAATTTTGAGAGTGAAAAATGGCAATGTTACTGATAAAAACCTTACCTGTGCTGTCTTCATAGACCACTGTTAGCTTCTTCCATTTGAAGAAAGTGACTACGTCCAGGATGGCCCTGGCGATGGCGGTGTACTCGGGATACAGGTTGATGAAAAAGGTGTCCTTATTGTCCACTGACGGGTGTTTCCAGCGGGTCTGAATGTGAGGAACTTCCAGGGCGTTGCAGATGGACTGAACAGCACTGACCGAGGAGCTGTGAGAAGGGCCGAACACAGCAACCACCCCGAGAGCTAGCTGGTCACATACTGGTGGTAAAGAACAAAGTGAGGTGGTTGAGGATCACAGGTTTATGTGACTTTAGTTGCTGGCTTTTATAAAAAGGTTTAAAATATTATAATAATTAATACTGAGTAATTATATATGGAAAAAGTAGTGAAGGTTCATTGAATCCATGTCACGTTTATATAGTTAAAAACTTAATAAATTGATTTAGAATACCTACAAACTCCCTGCAGAGGCATTAAAATGGAATGAATTAATTTGAATTATAGTGCGTTATAAACCATTTACGAAATGTTTGTGTACTGCTTATGAATGCTAAATAGGGGGACTACTGCTCATTTTATGTCTTAAAATCATTTCATACCTCTCCTGGAAGCCTCAAAGCCATCAAAGAGGTTGATCCGCTGAATGTCATAAGTAAGAGTAGTGTTTGGCATCAGGGTCTTGTTGCGGTTTATGTTGTTTACAGCAAACTTGAACGCCAGCTCGTCCATACTCACTAACTCACTTTCCCGGGTCTCGAAAATACCACCTGCACATGGAGATGGAGGAGAAACACAGAGACCAAGTTGAAATCAGGAGTGAGATTTAATGATATCTGTCACTACCAATGTGCAAAAACACTGTAACTGCTGCAGTCTTGGTGATAACAGAGCTTAAATTGATGGATTCTATTCTCCTGTGTGGGTTGAGAAATTCTCCCACCTTTGGTAAGAAGAAAGCTTTTCAAAACCCACCACACAAACTTAACAAAGCCAGACAGTCAATCTGAAAGTAAGGTTTTTACATTTTCACTGTTCACTGTTTACTAAGTGCTTAAAAAAAAGGAATGTGCGGTAATATGCATGTACACACAAATGTTGTACTCGTAGTTTTAACCGGATATGGAAAATTTATGACCCTCAGACAAATAAATGAGCGGGGCATAAAAGTATGTTTCAGTAGAAAAGCTTAAATGGGAACAAACAGCAGTTAAAAAGATAAATAGAGGAACATGAAGCGTATAAAAGGCACATGGACACCAGAAATTGAGAGCATTGTGAATAATGTCTGAGAGCTACTGAATGAATAATGTGGAAATGGAAAATGTTTTAATGTGTGTAATTATGTCTCCCTAATACTGTACTTTAAACCAACAAATGGTTGTTGGACCCACGCAAGTTCAAAACAAGGAACACACACGCGTCTAATCATCCCAGTACATATGTGCTGTACTGGGATGTGGATGTGCTGTGGATGTTATTTCTTTAATATTACAGGCACCACTTTCTAATAAACAACCATTGTTAAGTCTGTATAACTTATACCTAATGGCTTCACCAATAGTTATTAAATAATTCAGTATGCTCTGCAGATAAAATGCATCAGAAAGAGCTAATTTGGGGTTGCCAGATTATTTTTAAAAATCGCTTGGTAGTATATCCTTCTTGTTTGATGCAGTTGATAAGTTCATCATTAATACACATCTAACACATCGGCAGTCTAAAATGTTGAACGTCATTAATAAAGGGTTTTATTCATCAAGCCTGGACCTGTGAGAGTTAATAAGATGTTAATAGATGGACGTTGGTCCAGTTTGTCTGCTGCCCTTCTCTACAAGGTCAGTGATCAAACAGACTAAGCAGTCAAAGGGATTTTTTTTTTTGCAACCTGGCAACCCGAAAGTTATCAGAGAAAGTGTTATTAACAATTATATATAAATATATAAAGGGCACTCTATAAGAAAATGGTACCAAATTCTATAAATGAAGACAGGTAGAAGACACAGCAATGGACAAAGTATAGTTGTCACAGAAGCCAGACAGATACAAATAGGTCTAAACCAGACAAGGTTGACAACATTCACGTATATTTGTTGTATAAAACAGTGCAACCGTCTGCACAGGCTAAAATTACACCAAATGTTCTCTGCAGCCTGACTTAATG
Organism: Toxotes lorentzi; assembly: GCA_037833715.1. NCBI lineage: Eukaryota > Metazoa > Chordata > Actinopteri > Toxotidae > Toxotes > Toxotes lorentzi. The sequence goes on along the minus strand of JBBMJY010000004.1, from coordinate 17,716,733 downwards.
AGGGTCATTTCAGATAGTTCATTTTATGCAAACCAAATCTCCCAGTCATAAACAAAGCCATAAACATGTTATGTCCACAATAAAAATGAAAATATTTGTAGTTTCAGTGCCTTCAGCTTGAGTATTCTACAAGCAGAGAATTATTTTGGAATTCCCACAGAAGCATGCAAAATGAAGATGAATATTAACGCTCGAAGATGAACAATCATAATTTTCTCATTATAGTATATTCTAAACACTTTGTTCCTCAAAGTGAGGAGAAAGTCATGTGGATGCAAAGGTAGCTGCTCTTCCACTGCTCTCACGTTCACATTGCTGGGACCCAAGGCCGCACACAACTCGTTACATGGACCAGCTGTCAGCAGGCTTTGAAGAAACTTCTGAAATTGCCCTGAAACTGCTCATCAACATCCTGTCATCCGGGTGCAGAAGATGTGAAGTGTGGACTTAAAGGCAAGATGAAATGGAAGCAGCATAATTGCTCCAGCGGTGTGAAAGGGCAGGAAATAAAAAGGCTTTCAGAGCTTCTTGTGGAGGTTCAAAACGAGCTTTTGAGAGACTAGTCAAGTCACATCAGTCAAGGCAGGGACAAAGAAACTGAAATGGACAAGTAATTGTCATTCCTGTCGTTAGAATTTAAGGGTAGTTTCCACAGCATGACATTGGTACATTTTTGCTCTGTTGCTGAATGTAATTTTAACAGTTTGGTCTGTCTGCTGTACAAATTGTTCAGTCTAGTAAAATGCTTCCTGTCTTTCTTTCCCAGAAGCTGCATTACGATGTACAAATGATGACAATGACTTCACCTGTCAGACTTCACCATTGCAGATCTACACCAACCAAAAAATTAGATATTGGTACATGACAACATACAGGTGGAGCAGAAAGCCTGGAAGTTTACTGTGATTGTTTGCTTTACTCAGAAGCACCACAGCACTACTGTACCATTGAATTGATTTACTCTCATTCTGGTTCTAGTTCAGATGTATTGTTTACCATACATGAAGCATGATACAGCAAAAGAAAGGATTCCCCAGTTGCCACACAGAAACTGGACATATTTTAAATAAAGAACTTGCCATATGACATCCACATGCATGTTTTCTAACACCTGTAGACTCAGTCTAGCTTCTAGTTTCTGTATACTAACATCTAATTTTTCTGCAACCATAATGTCATTCAAGAACAAGTAAGTATGTTTACATGTTGTCAAACAAACTGTAGTGTAACGACGGAATAATAATGTGGGATCTTACATTTTGTCCATTCGACTAATTGTAGGTCAAAATTTACTGTACTGCAAATGTATTCACTGGATCTGCACTGGTTTTTATGCACCTGGTCTCTGGAGTGACACTGTGAGGTAGATCAGGGTTTGCATTACTGTAACAGGTCTCCTGAAGTACATCCCAGTTTTTCATTTCCACAAACACGAAGTGATAAAGGTCCAAGGAGGTTGTTTGAGCTATTACTAATAATTTGAATTATTAGGCCATCACAACAAGTGAATAATGAATTCAACTTGGTTAATTGTTGCTTCCATGTACCAAGACACTATAATATAGGAGAAAGGGAAGAGAGGACTTTTATATACTTGCCAATGAAACAGCAGCTTATTAGCAATTATAATCAAGAACCATTAGTCCATTAACATAAAAATGTAATTTCTTCTGCAGTTACCGTAATTACTACCAAGCATATAGCAGTAACAGGAAGAAACCCATCAAAATGTGGATATGTGGTACACTATGACGGATGGATGGGCAGTTTTTCTGCCTGCTGCAGTGGGAGGAAAATATAAAACAAAAAGCTGAAGAACAAATCGGAGCTTTATGCCAGTGTGTCATGTAGAGCTGATCAATCTCTTCAACAACCCACTGGATAGATAAAGATGTTTATTGGTGTGTGTGCACATAGAGATCCTCACATTGTCTATTCGTCACTTTACTATTTAATTACAAATAATTATGTCTAACATTAGTCATGCGTCTTCCTCTCTTGCAGAGCAGCTTGAACTTTACTGTGGGTTGTGACTGCTGCAGTCGTGGAAATGGCATTTAAAAAAAACAAAACATTATGGATTTTTTTTTCCCTTGCAAATGAATTAATGTACCTCAGAGCACTAAAAGCATTCATTTAGCTCCCAAATAATGAGGAATAATTTGCCTCAGGAACACACATCCATCTGGCCTACAAGACAGCATAAATGGGTGTTAAAAGTTTCAGAGGACCCACAGGACTCCATAAATGCCTCTTAACATGCATCTGGGGTTTGCAGGTAGATTTGATCTGCATAAAATTCAAGCACACTCAAGATGTACTGAGGCTGCTTAAAACACAGGACAGCTCATTATGGTCAAATTGAGGGTGAGTGTAAACATAAAATCTTCCATTTGCCTTAGTGGTGATTAATATTTGCGTAAAATTTTGGTATTTAACAATGTCTTACTGCATTTCCTCTTCATTTGAAGGTTCAAAAGAGATGGAGAAGCTGTGATGTAGAAAGGAAAAGATAAAGATCACACTCCAGAGCCCAACGCAGGATATTACCGTTTTGTGTTTTTGTGAAGTGAACCACCGGAGGAAGAGAGAAAAAAAGATTTTTGACTTACCAATGACAACTTGTGCTAACATGATATTTGAATAGAGATTACCTGCACATTTTTAATACCCTAGGACAATCTGGATGTGTATAGAAGGGTATATTCTGTGTTGTAGTATCTGATGTTTTCTCAGACTGCCGCAGAAAAAAAAGATTAACTGATGATGAAATGCCTTAAAGGTGCATTAGCATGCAGGGTTTTTATTCCTAATTATTTCACCGACATTTTCAACTATTGTTCACACTTATTACAGAGAGGAGTTTTAGGGGGGAAAAAAAGGTCTCAGGTGTCAAACTGAATGACAAGACATGTCACTGCACCCACCGAAGACAAATCAAGGGAGACGTACGAATGGGCAAACAAGGCAAAAATGCAGTCAGGGATGTAGAAACAGGGGAGAAAAAGAGAAGAACAGTGACAGGGGCAGACAGAAATAACTGAACATGACTCCTAGGACACCAAAAAGACTTGGAGTAGTCTCTGGAAGTCATTGGTGGCAATGCTTACTCAGCTAAAATTATAAGATCATTTTCATCAACTGTATCCTTTTTACACATTTAGACCAAACGAATATCACAAAGCGTGGCTCTTTTTTACCACTCTAGCATTACCACTGAAAAACAGGAAAAAGGGAATGTTTTTTTAGGTGTAGTTCGCCACTGGCACTGGTTTTCTACCATGAAAGCAGTATGTGTTACAGTTGCAATTACGCTGGCAAAAGACCAGGGCTTCCTCTCAGACTGAGTCTCTCTCAGGTTCCAAATTCATTTATTTTTTTGCTCCCAGATCAGACAGACACAGGTGTCACTAAATCAGACAACGACAGGGATGGATAGGAGTGACTGTACCGCTCGCCGTCCTTAACTTAATCTGCACATCACAAGAAAAGCCCCATGGGACCAAGGGATCAATACATACAAATGAATACCAGTGTTATTTACGCTATTCCCTGACACTCACTACAGCTACCTCACCATCCTCACAACCAAAAATCCCTGGGTTTCTGCCAGCATGATGAATGATCACACTATTGAGGCAGCCAATTCCACAGGGTATCTGTGTGTATATCTCTGACAGAAGTGAGGCAAACTTTTCCGAACTCTCTCAATTTGGCTGAGGAGAGATTCATTTGTTTTCCTAATGGCCTGATGGTTGTTGGAGAGACAGAAACTAATGAATAAAATTAAGCAGGTACCCTTTTTATAAATGTAGATTACAACTCCAGCTGAATTTAAGCAACTCCAATGAACCCCTTAAGGAGTGTTTGTGTATAATAATTTACATATCATATTTCACAAATTTATATTTTCCAAAAACTATGGACCTATGGACTGTATAATTAAATTATCCTATAGTAAAAATATACTAATATACCAATATACCCCTGCACAGGCCAAAATTAGAAATTATTGGGAAAAGCATCTCAGACCTTGAGGCAGATGGGCTACAACAGCAGGAAACCACGTCAGGTTCCACTCGTGTCAGCCAAGAATAGAAATCTGAGGCTGGAGTGGACACGGCGTCACCAAAACCAGACAGCTGAAGACTGGAAAAACTCAGCCTGGTCTGATGAATCTGGATTTCTGCTGAGGCTACAGATGGTAGGGTCAGAATTTAGCAACAACAGAATGAATCCACAGACCCAACCTTTCTTGTGTTAACAATCCAGGTTGCTGGTGGTAGTGTAATGGTGTGGGGAATATTTTCTTGGCAGACTTTGGGCTACTTCTAGACTGATAATGTGCCATGACATAAAGTAAAAGTTCTCTCAGACTGGTTTTAGGAACATGACAGTGACTTGTTTTTCAGAGGCCTCCTCAGTCACCAGATCTGCCGAAACTGGAAAGCGAAATTAAAAAGACAAAAAAATAAAAAAAATAAAATAAAAAACAGCATCTGTCTTTCTTTTCTGTGTTTAAAAACTCTTAATTGTGATAGGACTAGGAGTGAGAAAAACATGCAAAATGAAACTCCAGAATATTGTATTTACAATAACATCATGGACATGCATGAGATCTGAAGTGTTGTGGAATTATAAACAGCTTTAAATTTAAAAAATGAGCATAAAAATACAGGAGGAAATGCACACAGTCGCGAAAGTGACTTTGAAATTCTATGATTTTTCTCACTCTCTTAAACACACATATGTACGTGCACAAATGCACATACACACACACTGATAGTGTCTATGTATGTAAATCTTTTAGAGCTGTGTGAATTCTGGTACTTGTGTTGTTCAAGGGCCTGAGCTGAACCATCAAAGTGCTCTTATTGGTCTTGAATGGTCCTGAATATTAATGTGTGACCCAGAGCTAAACTCCAGATCAGAAAAACCTCTGCATGTGCTACTGTGGACTTCACCAGATAAAATGAACAATCGCTGTCCTAAAAAGATGCTAAAAAGAGCTCTAACACACTGAGCTTAAATCAACATGTTATCAAGATATACAGAATAGTTTGTTTTCTCCATTTCAGGTGGCAGAAAAAAAGAAAAAAAATCATGAGTACCACTTTACATAAAGGATTTTAGCTCATCACAGATAATATCAGTATTAGTTTATACCATATGCCAGATGCTAAAGAACGAAATACTGACCAGCATGGTTATCTGAAGTCTTAAATGTCAGTGTCAGCATCAGCCTCAAAAATCCAGTATCGATTGGGTGCAAGTTGTTGTTAATGGCTTGTTTATGATTAAATTCTGTATATTAACGTGACAGTAAAAAGTAATGACACTTTTCAAATCAGTAATAAGAAGATATAGAGTTAAGTGCTTATGCCATTTGGCTGGTGCATACCCTCTGTAATCCAATGTAACCTTCTTTGACCTCTTAGCTAGCACTTCAAAGCCCCACCCCCACTCTAATATGTGTTTTATTTATTGCTAATTCACTTGAATGTCTGACGGTGCATGTGCAGAGTTTGACACTAGAAGGGTGTTTTCACATTCATCTGCTGAAGAGGGAAAAAGCTTCTCTGTGCTCACCTTTGAGACTCAGACCTACAATCGAATGCTAACTGGAGATGAGGGATGTGGAAACTTGAAATTTCCAGCGCTCGTACACTGAGAATGGACTTTTCTTTGAATTACACATCTTGAGACACATTTGACATGTGTCAAAGAGTTAAATGTTTGCAACAAAAAGATATTTGCATACTTATAGATCCAGGAGAGAGAAGGAAAAGCTCTGAACCATATTATTAAAGGTCCAGTATTTTTATGTGTTTAAACATGTCTGGAGGGGATGTTCACTTTATCAGAAACTCCACCTGTTCCCTGGCTGCCCCCTCATCTTCACATCTCAAACGGCAACCTCCTCTGTCAGAAAGGTGCACCCTTCATCTAAATATGGACTCACGACAAAGTCTTTACAGGATCATAATGGTTTAATTTTGATTTGTAAAACACTGATATACAATTGAACATTTTCTGAATATGCCTAATTGTCATATCATGTGGTACATGTTGATATACTGCAGGCTACTGAACCTTGATGCACCCCATGATTTCTACTTTTAAAAAGGATGAATACAATTTTGTGTATTTTGAAAAATATCACTATGAATGTATAGCGTTATAAAATGTTGCTCTATGTTATCTGATCCAGGACCAGCACCCTATGTGACCCTCCTCTGGCCTACTGGTGGTAATGACACCAGTTCTTCATTTATTCAGTCAATTAGATCAACATATTACTGTTCGACTCTGACCTGATTCAAAGCCTGAAAATGCGACGCTCAGATAATGAACACAGCCCACAGCGCTCACTCCTGTCTAATCAAGTCTAGGTGAAGTTCTCTCACTCCTCTTAACACCACTCCAAGGCCGATGACAGAAGGACCGAGGATGATTACATCGCACCAACTACCTACACTGCATCCATCTCAGTGATGGATGGGTTTCAGCATTTGTGAAGCTCAGCTGCCAGGGGACATATTTTGAATGAAAGCGCCCCAAAAAGAGTCTCCGGTGAGCAGAGGAGTATACAAGGAGGAATCAATAATCTATTACTTTCACCTGCCTTTGTGTCTGGGTATGTGTAGCAATAAGCACATGTAGTACTCAATAATGTATCTTGAAATCATTTGAAAATTTCATTTGAAATCAATTGAAATTTAAATGATTTAAAAGATACTTTCATAGATATTGCATGAAGACTGAACTTCAGACATATTCCCTGATGGCAAAGCAAGCTGAGTCTGAAAATCTACAATCCATCATCTTTAAATAAAAAAAAGAGTCTTTTTGAAGAAGAAGATGAGATAATACTCTTTACCAACAAGATATTTCCTGTTGGCTATAGCTGCAACTGGCTTTGTCTCCTAAACTAAATTAACCTAAATGGGGAGTGAAGTGAATTCGTCCTTGATTGCAGGTTATCTCTGACTCTGCACTGACACAACCTCACTGACAGGATTACCTCTTAGATAATAGCAAGAACAAATAATCCCATAACCACTTTTTCTGGGATACAAAGCTCAAACTACCACTGAACAAATACTCAGCAAGATTACAGCCACACATTTTGGATAGCTAATGGGTTATGGGGGTAAAAACAGAAAACAATAAAGGAGTTTAAAGTCCAAAAACCACAGACTATAGGGATAGGATGTTGCAACTCTGTGTAGTGTTACACACCTAAGATGCTCTCATATCTCAGGTTTGAAATTGAAAACACTCATGTACATTTACCGCTGGTTGCCAACTCAGACACGCAGGGAAACACAAACATCACCGTGCGTAAACAGCTGTTGCGCTTACCTATTCTGAGGACCTGCGCCGAGCTCAGACAGAGCTGCGCCGCGAAGAGAAGGTAGAAGAAAAGTCTCTTTCTTTCATCCATTAGTGCTCCAGGCAAACTCACCGCGAATACTGACACCATGACAGAAAGACACCACCTCGATCCAAGCGCTGAAACACCTGAAGGGCCATGCCAGCGCACAACCTTTTAAGTTTTATTCCCAATTCGATCCATTCCACTCTGCATCACTCCATCGCCCCAAAAAAACAAATAACCTCCCCCAAAACGATGATGATGAATGTACGGTCCTGTAATCAAAAAATCAGTCCAAGTCACATGTTATAAATAAAAAAAGTGGCTGCAAAAAAAAATAGCCAGAGTAAACACGTCCACTTTTACTACTACTTCATGAGCCTCCAGGCTGGATGGAGCAAGAGGGAGAGTGAATTTGCAAGGATCATTGTCAAGTAAGCCGACATTTCAATGGCTTCCGGAAGGCGATTTCAAAATAAAACCAATCTGAGAACAGCCCACAACTGGTCGTCGTCGAAGTGTGAGAACGGACACTTCACATGGTGTTTTTGTTCGTTATTCTACTATCCAGGTATCTGGCTAAAGATACAGCTGTTCATCATATATATTAGCTAAACTAATTAATTCTATTTATTATTATCTGTTCTCCAAATAGGAACCTGCTTTTTTTTTCTTTCTTTTTTAACTTGACATATCAGCTTTTACACTGAAATTACCCGTGGTCTAATTCTAGTTGTCTCTGGCAAGTTTGACTCTGTTTGGTTTGGATTAAGGAGCAGATGGATTGGCAGCGGTTCTCTCCACCGGTCCTGATGAGAGGAGAATAATCTTCAGGTTACAGGGCAGATGCCAGATTATCTCTCGCTGCAGACAAACAAGGTCTTTATCTCACCAACATTCACGATAGACAGTTCAAATAACGGGTTAATGACATGGGAATGTATTTTAAATAATCTAAACAGAGTCACCTGTTGTGTTCCCTCACATCCCTCACCAAAAATATTTAACACCTTCATAGAGACCTGAGTAAACACTGTATTTTCATTATTCTGTCAATGTTTTATGGATGAAGGGCCACAAAACTAGTGATTGATGCTGCATCTGTTCCCCCACTACACTGAACACAACTTGTGGTTTGCTAACTCTGAACTGTTGTTTGATATTGTGACATTTGAAAAATGCAAAGATTCCTGATGCCAGCCATCTCAAAGTCTCACTCTCCTCAAGCAAAGTCCGCATCACATCAGAACTGACATTTTGTTTATCACAATGTTTGTGAACTCTCTCATGGCTGGGAGCCAAATGATCTGAGAAAACCTGCCAACTCAACCTGGAACTCTGACAAACAGCCTATAGACAAACTTAATTAACTCAGAAAATGACCATCCAGCCTCTCCAGAAGGAGTCCTTGGGCAACAATCCTAACACCACACTCGCCTGATTTGAATACTGAGCTGAAAAAATACAAACATTTGGTTATTTACTTTATGAACACTGGAAATGAGATTTCTTCAAACAGGACTACCAACAATAGAGGCCCATTCTGGTCAGGCAAATTGAATTTCAAAGATATTTTGTCCTACTTAACTGTATATATTTGTGTATAATTTAGTTTGGAATTTCCATGTGATGTCTATTACCTTATATCATGTCATATTTTCACTAAATTAAGCCCCTACTCCTCCCACCCTTCAGGTATAAAATTCTGAATATTTGTTCAGTAATCCATCAAGAGAGCTTTGGATCCTTCCTTTTTTTCCCAAGACTTTAAATCCAAGAAAGTAGATTTTCAGACTGAAATTGAATCTTCGAAATGGTCTGGCATCAATCATTATTTTTATTTGATCAACTGAACGTGAACGTGCAATAACCTCTGTGAATGATGATAATGAAATGATAGGTGTCCCCTTGAGAGAGAAAAGTTGGTTATTAAGCTTTTTAATCAATATTGCAGAAAGAAAAAGTAAAAATGAAAAATAATTAGCACTTTCAGACAAAACTAAATTTAGAAAATGTATTTTAACAAAAAAAATGATAACACTCCACAGTTTTTATGTACGAACACAGTTTTAGTACAAAGGGAGGAGTCAGAGGGGTTCTCACAGGATTCTCCTCCAAGGCCAGGTGATTGTACCTCACAGTCTGAACGTCCTTACTGGGCACCATCACCCAGTAAGCTAAAATCTAAGAAACCAGCTTCATAATAAAAACACAATAAGAACATCCAAAGTGTATTTCCCTCCACTCTCCTCCCTCTCTGAATAAGAGTAACTGGCAGCTCACCCCTCCCCTCCCACAGTTGGGTTTTAAGTGCATGTTCAATACATCCATTAAGGTGCGATGACTGTGTTGATCTCAGCAACAGTGAATTGTTGTGATGACATATAGTGAAACAGCACAGCCTGGTGGATAGGGGAAGAAATGCAGGAGTGGTGAAGTGGAAATAGTTAAGGGAGTGAAGTATGTCTCAGCCAGTTTATTTTGTGGTTGTGATGCTGCTTGCCATGATAAAGGTCAAAGGAGCTGGAAAGAGCAATTGTGCAGTCGTCAGAGGACGACTGCACAATTGCTCTTCCCCTTGGATTTAAAGTACAGTCACTAACATGGCTCTGTTGGATACTGGTTTTCATAACAAGAAAGAAAATTCAAGTAAAACAGGATTGTTGTAGGAAATATTACGCTATTCATCAAGGACATGGACAGGGTATGGCCTCTGGGACAAAAAAGGGTATATTGATGACCTTAATGAAAAACATTGCTTATTAAAATATCAATGCCATTTTATTTGAGAAACTAAAGCAAAGACTGGACATTCATGTGAAGGACACAAGCGCTGGCTCTCTCAAGCCTGTTTCGGGCATCAAACACACAAAAGGTGGTTTGTAACACTGGGCAGAGAAATGTGGTGTAAGCATTAAAAATTAAAGTAAAAATACAATAATTAAATAAAGAATTGGTACACTATATGTTGTCCAAAGTATCTTTTAAAAGGATTTCTAGGAGACAAAAAGTGAGCTTCGAAAAATGTTTTTATACAAGAGGTTAATGGCACTCTATTGTACTCCTGACTATACACCGATGTGCAGCTGATATTAAGTTAAAACGATAAAAAGCACAATAAAGCTAGCTGGATCTCACCATCTTTTACACGGCAGTCGTTAAGCCAAAAGCCCCTGAAGAAGAGTTCAGTAACACACAGCCCTTGAGTGTCAAAATACAAACACAGTTTCTGAGTCAGAAAAATATAACACCCACATTCCTGTGTTGAAAAATAGACATTTTTGGCCAGAAAGTCACAGTTCAGTGATGACGTCTCCTCAGTACAATGTGTGCATGGTACAGTAGCTGCCTAGAGTCTCTGTGTCTGTGCGTCTATGTACTATATGCACTTACAGTGTACACCCACATACCTGTTTGTTTATTTGCGTGCACATGCAGTGCTGTCTTGTTCACACGTTCACATACATATGTTCCACAGGTGCGTGTGATGCCTGGGTGTATGTCCAAGACTATTCTTTCTTAGCCACTTTTTCTTAGCCACTTTTCAGCAGCTAGGGATGAGAATCAAGATCCCTCAAACGAAGTAGAGTACTTTTCTTTACTCTGTGTTTCAGTACTTTAGGATTGTCTGAATAAGGGAGATACAGGTGAGGTGGGAAGAACAGGGTTGTGTAGTCAGACAGGAAGGACTGGCTGAGGTTTAATACCTTCTATACATGTTTTCTCTTTCAACTTCTACATAGTTAAAGCTTGTATCCACTCTGTCCCCCATTCCCCCAAAGTGGAAGAAACCACACTTTGTCTCCTTTCTTCATCTTGTTGTCTGTAATTAGTTCAGAAGACGTCACTGTTGCACCCGTTAGCAAAGTCATCACGTCGCACCCAGACGATGTCATGGTCATTGTTTGTGGCCCCCTCCACAGCACACTGCTTCAAGGGGGCAAGCTTTAGAGTCGGGGTTGCACATCGGGACAGAGAGACACCGCAGTAGGTGAAGGAGTCTACCGAGCCTGAACCATCACCCTGCTTTATTCGATTAACTTCCTCCTCCTGTGTCACGCTCTGTATGTTCTCACCTCTAGTCTCTACTTGCCCGTTCAAGTTGTGGCTCCTCACCTCTCCACCCTCTAGGTTGAGTCCTTCCATCTTCCCCTCCAGGCTGTCCGGTTCTGCCGATGCAGCTCGGACAGATTTGCAGTACTCGTCATCGTCGCTTAAAATGTCTGTCTCCTTCACCTGCCCCACATCGATGCCCTCTCCCTGGTCTTCATAGCCACCCAGGTCGAACTGCTCTTCCACCCAACGGTCTGTGTCCTCTCCTTGAGGTTTGTGGGATTGAGGGAGGCCATGTTGGAGCAGCGGTGAGCAGGAGGAAGGGTGTGAAGGGTGATGGGAGGGGTCAGAATCACTGCTGTTGTTGTTGTTGCCATGGAAAACCAGGTCTGTGTCGATGGTGAAGCGGTTCCTCACCAGCTTCCTGCGGGCCAGTGTTCGAGATGGAGCTGAAGCTAAACAGACAGAAAAAGATAAAGGACACCTTGTCATGTCGAAGCACTTACAATAGACAAAGTAAGTCTTCAGAGATGGTCCTTTGTTCTTTGGTCCCAACAGCAGGTTCCTGTAAACTAGAAGATACACTGAATCTCTGTCACCTGCTCTGTTCATGGTGGGCCGTGCCCCTTTGAGGGCACACAGGCGTTTGCCCCCGAATGGGATGTACTGCTGGTTGGGTGGCAGAGACTCAGTCTTTAGAAGCTGGCGCCGCTGCTTTTCCCTGAGGATGGAGTGGACTGCTTTCAGGAAGTCCTTCTTACTATCTGGAGAACTTTAAATCAGACAAATATACAAGAACTTTAAAAATAATACATTTGAAAAGAGTCTTTTGTTTGTTGTTGTATACCTTCAGTTCTCAGGTTTGGAATTCATCTGTACAGTTTTTGAAAAAAAAAACATACTTGCAGCACAGCTGGAAGGTTCTCTCTGGTCTTCCTTCAGATTCGGATCTTGTGTGAACTATCTCACACATTGCTGTACCCTCAGAGTCTGAGAGAGGGAGGGAAGAGACATGTGATCTTCATTTATAAAAGCATTCAGTTAATTTCCGTCATCAATTTCTTTCCCTTTAACAACAGGCCATTAGGCAGACAAATGATCATACTTGAGCTGAACTGCCAGATTTAGGACAGAGATAGGACACAAGGAAGAAGGCATGCAGTATCTGTTTTGTTTGCAAAGGTTAGCATTTATTTTCTGTTGGAGAGAAAAACAGCAACGCTGAGTGGACTCAAGGTCCTTTGAGGCTAATGTCAGAATTTAGTGGGTCATCAGAAACGACTTCTCTGGTTTGTGTGACTCTCGCATACAAATGATCTTTGCTTTGACCTAAGCATTAAAACTCAGAATATATTAATTAGTGGTTAGGGTTCAAATGATGGTGATCAAATCTACTTCGGAACGGAGCAAAAATTTAGTCTGGGTAAGACCAAAAAAGTAACAATTTCCCCAAAGAGTTTTGTCTAAACATTTCAATTCTTGTCAAACACATATTTTAGAGTAATTACCAGATCATTTACAAATTAAAATGAAAAAAGTGAGCCAACCACATTTATCCAAGACATGAGTTTAGGCGTGTTTCCCAGCTCTGATACTGACTAATCCCTGAGCTGGCACCGACCCCAGCAGTAGTTCTAATGGTTAAGCTGTGGAGACCAAACCAGTCGTCAAAGGGCTCATTTTCCCTTAAAGAATTGTAATGCAAGATTAAAAATGACGTCTGCTCTATACAACTGTATTTAAGTAGACCTACTTGAAAGGGCACGAACTTGCAGAGAGTCTGTTGTGATCATGTGTCGGAAACGGAAAGGATCCCTGTCATCACTCACAGACACACGGTGAGATCCACCCTGGAAAAGAGAGACTGGGTGAATATTGAATATGTGACTGCTGCAATACATCAACATTACAGCAGAGAGCACAAGAGTGCAGTGACAGAAGGGTGGTTTAACAGACACAGCTATCTACTGTTGTGTACTAGGGGAACAGTAAAGTGTGCATATAAAGTTTCTTTGGTGTCTTCGATTGCCAATAACTACCTCACATTCAATAACTCAGTCCATTGTCCCATGATGAAGAACATTAACCTTAATTTCTTTGTGGTCTCAAAGTGCTATCCAAAAATAAAAAAGAAAGCCATTTGAAGAAGACACTTCAGAGGAAACAGAGTCCCAATCCGCAGAGCACACCCTCCAAAACAGTGCGTCTCAGACTGGAATTCATTAACGGAAAATGAGAAAAATAGTACTTACGATTTTTTTCCTGTGCTTGGAACAGTCTTTGTAGACAAATACAACTGCTGTTTTGAACACTAAGTAGAGAGCAGGAGAGAGATGAAGAGGGAAAAGAAAGAAACCATTAAGAAACCATTCATTCATCGCATATACTCAGTTTAACAACAATGACAGCTTAATGCAGCACGTCAATGGATGCTTTTAGTTACAGCTTTCGAGGAAAACTAAACTAGCCTCAAACTACTGCCGTGCTATATCAGCAGCACAAAAGATGAAAAAGGACCAAAGTCACGACATTGCATGCACAAAGCGACCGTGTCCCCTCTAGATCGCCTTGCCAGGGAAAGCCCTTTTACCATGTAGATGTAATATTTATTGCCAAACGTGTCTGAGCTGAGTAAAATTTTAAAGACACTTGTGGGTGTGTGAGAATCTCAAGTGAACCCATCAATGTGAAGATGACATGCTGCACTTCAGAGTAAGAAATAATGCAAATTCCATATGTTACATGCCCGGTTTTCCTTTCACCCAGTCCATTTCCATCTAAAACAGTCCAGTATCTCACTATGCATGACAGCACTATGTGAGATGCAGTTCCATGTGCCAGTATTAGTGTTAAGATACAGTCATATAGTGTAGTGTAGAGAACAGTCAAACATACAGTATGTGCTATAAAGCTCATGGAAAATATTTGATTCATCTACAACAAAACATCCCACTCTCCTCTAGTACTTAATACATGGGAATGAGTGCTCTACAGATCATCTGTCCACCGGAAAATCCTGCAGATGTGACAGGATTTTCAAAGTTATATAACATTTTGACCAATCCTGTGCATGAAGATGCAAAACAGCATTTCACAATCTATTTCCTAAACGTTCATACTGAAGAGCCTAGCTTGAAAATAAGACTGCACAACTCAACTTTACAACCCATCATAACTCGAAATGTGCACCAAGTGGAAAGTATCAGTAACGGAACCAAACCCACAGCAAAGCATAAAATGAAGCTCAGTTATTTATCCTAGGTAGATCAGTCTGATATATTAGGATGTACTCCAAGGCTGTTGAATTTGATTGCAGTGGATGTAGCTCGGTAAATCTAGAAAACATCTCTGTTATACATTATGAATAACACTGTTTTGAATGGACAACCTAATCTCAATCTAGGAAATGTCTATATTAGGAAAGCCTGTGATAAACCAGAACCAATTCCACAATGTAATCCAGAAGCATTAATCCTTACCAAAAGCAGCCAAGTCAGGGTCCTTTTTGCTCTTCACCAAAGAGGCTGGAGGGTTGATCCACACCACTGTGGAATGTAGCAAAAGATCCCCCATCGACAGGTCAGCCACCTGGGATAAATAGAAGTAACAAAACTGATTGTAAAATATAAACATGAGTCAGTAGATAAGTTATAGTATTCACAGTGGATAACCTCTAATGAAATGGGCATTATCATGTTTACCTCTTTTTTGTCTGCAGTCTGTTCATTGATGAGCTGGTCGAAAACTGCTCCATACTCCTCGTGAAGCTTTTGCATCTCATTGATGTGACTCGCAACCTTGTTCATGGCCTTCATTGCAACTGAGCGGGACAAACAATCGTGTCACTGTCATAACTATCACACTTGTATCCTTATTTATTATAGTTCCATTAAGTCTGAAGTACAGATGATAAAGACACTGGTTTACCATCCAGGTGGTAGTGTTCCTCACTGTCCGGGTCAGTGAGAGAGTAGAGCTCCTTTAGCAGCAGCGGGTACTTCAGGACCCTCTGGATGGGTTTGATTAGGTAAGACTCCAGAGTGGACGAATGCTGCTGTCTGGGGTTTCTCTCAGCCAGGAAAGCTTTGAAATCTGGGTCGGTCTTTGCTGGAGGAGCAGAAATATGACTATTCATTCATTTTGTAAAGGGGGCAAGAAAACACTGAAAGCGATACAGACTACTGCATCAAAAAGATAAGCTGCTGTCCCAGCAGAGAATTTCCATCTTAAGATAAAAACTATTAAATATACAGGTGGCCACCAAAGTGTCTCTCAGGGTGGCAACCATAACAGCAAATGCAGAACTCAGCTCTACTTCTAAATGTGTCTGGACAGCATGATCACACACGCCGTCAATCTCAAGTTCACGCCTCATTGTGTGCTGATTCTAGTTGCAGCTCCCCCTCCGTGCTGTAAGGCACGTGACTAAAACAACACATGCCTCCTCTAAGTGGTGGCAATGTGCTTGATGCCAGTCAAGAATATCTGCATGTGTTTACCTTTTGTCAACACTTTCGGAACCTTGGTGTGGCTGGCGCAGAAGGCGCTGTAGATCTTGAAGCGATCGGCGTAATACAGAAATGAACCACCCAAGGAGAACAGCACTTTCTGTGGAAACAGATGAGAGATGTCATGCTGTGACAAGCTAAGTCGCTTTACTTTTAATCAAGAGAATTAAATTTTTGAGCAACAGTTAGACAAATAAGCAAATGTCTCAATCATGTTTGATCCATCCAGAGTCAAAGAGAACAAAGTCTTTTGTTTGGATGGTCCACAGTAGTAAGAGAAATGTAAATACAGTGAAATCTATCATTTGTACAGCTGAACCTGAACAAAACAAGTCAGAGCAAACACATCTGCACACCTGCAATAAGCCATATATCAGGAATTATTGAAGCCAGTTCTAAACAAAGGAAGTAAGTAGCAAGTAAATAGGTAGGTAAGTAAGTGGAGTTCCAGAAATCAAACTTCCTTCACCTTAAATTGCTCCACCCTTTCCAATCTGTCCAGATCTGGCACCAGTCTGATTCCATCTTCCAGCGTCCGGAGAAACTCCACCTGGAACTCCACCATTTCCCCGAGGTTACCGAACAAAACGTCCAGCTACAGCAAACAAGGAGCATCATTCTGACACTGCTATGACCTTCAGAAAATTCTCAGTGCTTAGGCTGTGTACTGTATATCTACAACAACTCATTTACAGTACCTCATCCTGTGTAAGGAAGCTCTCTTTCTGCAAAGGTGTCAAGTAGCACTCTATTAGGCAGTTCAAGTCCTGAAAAAGACAAGGAATATGAAAAAGATCAGCCTGTGATCATTCAAGAAGGAATGAGGCAGGGCATGTATGGGCATCATTAGATGTGAAGGCTTTAATGTGGAGTCATTAACTGAGGATATTAAATAACAGAAAGAAATCAGCTTGCACAGGTATGAACATATCCCACCATGACACAGAAAGCCTGTCAACATCCTACATAGCTATAACAATGATTAACTTAAGCTTTATCAGAATGGTCAGGAGAAGCATGTCCATTATCATCATCGAACTTAAAGATTGTCTTATTCAAATCAAAACACTCCAGAGAGCTTGTACTCACTTTGACGTAAGTCTTCTCTGTCTCCACCAGTTCACTGATGACCTTGCGGAGTTTGTCTGCGTGGGAGAGCTGTCTCTGGGTGGCAGTTCCTGCTGTAGGCGGCAAAGCCGACACAGGACTCGGTGAGAGGGATGATGAAGATGACGAAGAGGAGCACGACATAGGGCACTCCAGGGGATTCATGTCATGGAGACTGCGGCAGAAAGCAGTGACCTGCTCCGTGCTCTGAACAGAAAGAGACACAGGAACAGGACGTGTCATATTCTACAGGTTTTTAGGATCTGTAAAGGATCATTTTATGTCAGAGAAGGCTGCTATGTGTTTAGTGTGTTTTTAACAGCTCCTTCACCAAAAAAAATCATTAAAAGTAAGCTTGTGTAGATGACTAAAATACAAAACAAGGATATCACACACACACAGCAATATTCATATATATATATATATATATATAATGCTCGTGCAAAGTGGAAAATATGCACCTCCAACAAAATGCCCTTTTTTGTTCACAGCACATTCTTGGAGAACCTGCCATAACAACACTCTCTTACATCCATGGTATCAAAAATACCGAGCATGAGCAGACCTGCCAACCCTGACTGGTAGTAGGTCAGGGGGAAAAATATAAAACAAATAGGGGCTCTCCTCCCCACCGCCTCTCTCTGGCTGTTCAAACCAATATTAACTGCTGCAACTGCAAACTAAACTGGTCATGCGATACATGTTCAGTAATGATAAGAATCATAAGAAACTGCGGCTCAACAATTTATGGAAAAAGCTGAAATGCATCATCTTACGAGTTGATGTGCAGCAGCAGTTTAAGAATTACACACTGGAGCCCACACAGGAACATAAATTGTTAGGATCAAGAGGTTCTGTCCACATCTAACTGTTTTTTTTTTTCATCATACCAAGGCTGTGAAGGTGAACACAACAGTGCGTAGGCACCGGAGATAAAAAAAAAATAAAGAATACGCAGAGAGAAAAACGCATCATCAACATTGAGAGGCTGGATGTGTTAAAGCAAATCTGAAATTTACCATGAGTAACACAGCAACACTAATGCTATTATTCCTACGGGACCATCGTAATCTTTTCAACATCTGCAAATACAACATAATAATTTACTTCTTCCTATGATTAAAAATGCCACTATCTCTGGATTCAGATCAAACATTAGTGAATCTGTAGGATAGGATCGTTTGCGGGCCAAGTTCAGACAGGCTGTTGCTTGGACTGTGAGGTCTGTTGAGCAATGCAAAGAGTGACAAAGAGAGAAATGTACTTCTCTCTCATTGTCACTCTTTCCATTGCTCAACAGAGAGAGAGAGATTTCCTTTTCCTTGCTCATTCAGGACTAATAGACTGAAAAGACAAACTAGGAAAAAAAAGTAATTTCCTTGAAATGTGGGGGAATGAATAATCTCAGCCCACACAGCAAATGCTAATGGAAAAGGATTTATACTCATTTAATGTTACTTCTGTCAAGACCAACACTACATGCCTCATCCTACCCTTTACAAAACTCATAATAATCCAAGCTGTAAGTGTAACTGTCATTCATAAAATAAACCTTTAGAGAAACGAAGGGCGACTTGAATAAAGCACAACTGTACACGGTCAGCCTTTGCAGTGGAACTCTGTTGTGTACTGATCAGGTGATGCAATCCAAAATCCGTAAATGCAGAAAACACAAAGCAAGAGCAATCCAATTTTCAGCCATCACTTAGATTGATGGGATTAATGCTTTTAATTCAACCCTGCACTCAGCAGTGTTATTCACAGAAGTGCTTCTGCAAATGTTTTTCACACAAACACCCCTGTTCTCAGTGCGTGGGGTCAGTGAAAGTGTTCATTCATTGTAATCTGTGATAACACACTGTGCCTGCTTGTGTGTCTCCACTGACTGATTTACAGACAGCTGGTTAGCCGGGGACACGGCTTGTCTTTGCTGATTCCATGGCTCATCTCCTGTTGGGCTGCAGCGATGACAAACACAATTTTCCATTGTGGTATTCAAACCAGTTTCGCAACACTGCTGCATTCACACACGCATGCGCGCGCGCACGCACACACAATCAAGTCAAGCTGAGCTCCTTCAGTCACTTTAAGGAAACAAAGGCAAAAGTCTGTAATGCAAGTAAAATTATATGCATATCTGATCATATCCTTGATATCAATGCTGCACTGGGCTTCACTTATAGAGGATTAGTCACGTTAGAACATCCAAAGTGTTACCTGCATTGCTGGCAATATAAATCTCCTCAAATTGGCCTCACTTAAAAGAGACACACTGATTTTGTGGTGAATCTTTAAATGTATTAAATTAAAATAAAATTCTCTTGTCCATGAACAGAGAGAATATTGAGAATCAGAAAATTATGCAGGGATCAATACGCAGACAGAGAGAGATTCACTCTGTAATCATGCCACTGTATTTCTAAACACACAAAACAGAGCAATGACATGAATAAGTGAGGTCTTGCCCTTGACAGCCAGAGGAATTAGTGACAGCCAAGTGACAGATGGAGCAGCTACAGAGACAGATGACAGCGGGAGATGGAGATGGAGACAGAGAGATGGGCTGGAGAAGAAGGATGGCCACATAATGCTTCACCATTGCCACTAATTAAGAGGCAAAGAGAAGAGTGACTATGCAAATGTTGTAATCATGTTGGCATACTGTGCTGGCATACATGTCAGTAATTATATTTTTTTATTAAAATGGTCAAATTCAAGATTAGGAATGTTTGTATTATCATTATTATTGATGGAATCATAAATTTCTAAACACTGAGCTCTAGCTCATAATAAATCCCAGATGTAAGATAAATTATTCAGCACTGCATCTTGTAGCACAGTGATGCTTGGTTAGCAAGTAATATTTGGGATTTTTAAAATTCCATTCAAATATAAACCGAATGATATGATACATAAGATCAAAACTCTGCAGTTCATGTAAGTATGTGTGAACAGACATAAACCTGAACCTCTAACCTAAGCACTGCTGGTACCATGACATAATCACTGACCTCTGCAGCATCAAATCCAAAACACAAGCCATTAAATACACTCTCTCTCTCTCTCTCTCTCTCACACACACACACACACACACACACACACACACACACACACACACACACACACACACACACACAGACTGCACGGCTCACCAGCTGTAACATATCATAGATGGATTCGGTCGAGCGTTTGGAGTTCCTGCTCCTCCTAAAGGCTGACATGCTGGCAGGTCAAACAGGGTTCAAATAAGAAGTCAGGTGTCCATTTCCTGTCCAGCTTTTCCAGTCCAGGTAGCTTCCATTCCTCTGTGCCACTCAGTGCCAGAAGGCTTTGCTTTTAACCTTCCTCTCAAACGTGCGACCTGTGCAGGATGTGCGGAGGTTGATCTTGTCCACCCCAGTGGATCAGAAGGGTAAAAGTAAACGCCTGATATTTAACACTGACACTGTACTCACAGCTGAACAAACAGGTCATGACACAGATTGAAAAGAGCAGATTGCACCAAACAGCAGTGCTCTCATGTCACCTTATCCCACAGCATCTATCCAGTCTCTCCTTCTCAATCCCCCGACTGCCTCTGCATGCTCCCCTGTCAACTCCCCGTTTATACTCTCTTCTTCTCTCTGTTTCTGTCGTTGTTGACTATCTCACTCCTGTCCAGGTGTTTGAGAGCAGCAGCCGCAGCAGCATAGAATACAATATTAAAAAACGAGATCAAACATCACATCCTTGTGAGAGATGGAAGAAAAGAGGGGAGGAGAAAGGAGGGAGGAGAGAATGGGAGGTGAGGAAGCAGTGGGTGGTGAGAGCCAAACACTCCAACAGGCATAGACAACCGGCATCTGGCTTCTCTCTCTCTCTCTCTTTCATCACAGCTCAGAGAGACTTATGTCATCACACTTGAGAAGGACAGCAGCTTCATTAAACAAAAGGTAAATAATATGTATTCGAGCTCAGTTCAAGTTCTCATACCAAAATCGCTTCAATCAAAAGCCTGAAATTCATTTTTGAGCAACGCCCTTGCCAATCCAGCAATGGCTTGTGATACCACACCTGCTGCACACTTGTCATTCCTGAGAAACAAGAGTTATGTAATGCTTTCAGGAATAAGACCATGGCTTAATTCTATCTGATTTGCACATCTGACAATGAAGATAAGAAAAAAAAAGTGAATATGGTTATCTTCCCCCGAGCATGATACTTGATATTTACAAACATTTGTGATTAAAATCTTAGTTAAAAAATGTTGCCATAAAAACTTAAGTATTATTAACTTTAGTTAAATGCAGGTGTTTTAATGATGCAGATCTAGTCTGATAAAAAAGTTCAGTTCAGTTAGCAGCAAATAAGCATATACATGTATACATCCACTGGTGTACACACATGCAGTACACAGCACTTTGACCTCAGACATGTGAAAACAAACCACAGCTTAGGAAAGAATATATAAACAAATAAACAATTAGAGGTAGGCAAACAGTGAATAAAGAGAGCCCAGACGGCAATACCTTTTCTCTAGTAAGTCCAATACATGCATTCACTAACCCCAGAAACAAATCTTCATGTTTTTACAAAATGTACAACATCCCCGACCCGCCCTTCACAAAAGAGACGGTGAGAGGTGAAGCATGAGGGAGGGATCGTGGAGAGGCAAGCTCAAACCTGCTCTCACAGCCACCAGCTGAAACCATACACCACAAGAGCCAGGATAAACAGAGATTACACATATCCACATACTTAGCATACTGAAACACATCACACATTTATGCACACTCGATAAAATGCATATTCACATGTAGAAATATACACATGTGTAACTAAATAGAAATACAGCAATTAGATCGATGATGGCATGGATCTAGCGCCTCCTCGGACATTGTTTCTCAGAAAGGGCAGGCATGGACTCGTCCATGTGAACACAGAGGCGGGGAGGGAAGGGAAGGAAGAGTCTTAAAGTTCAGTTTTATGTGAAATCAGGGAAACATGCAAATCCATAAATCCCTGAGGGGAATGATACAGGGAGGGAGAGCGAGAGAGACAGGGCGAGAGAGAGAGACAGAGTCTTTAATCGTTTAATCTGAAGTGAAAGGATGATTATGTTATGGCATGAGTCTTCACAAATCTATGTATAAACATTTAGACTTTGAGGCAGTTGATTTGTGAACGGCAAGCCTGCAGCTCTGGGAAGCTGAGGATAAAGCGAGTTAGCACCCAGTTATCACCCAGTGTTGATAACAGAACATAAGAAAATTCAGTCTTGTACATTTAAAGGCTATGTTATCATATAATACAATCAAGAAATGATTGACTACTGAAATATTCCAATCAGAATCAATAAGCACACTTCATTAATTTTGAAAACAGATCTGTGCTTGGTTGCATGCTTAGTGGTGGGTTGTTGATGATGTTGTTGTCTTGCAGGCTTCATGAATCATCAGCACAGTGCTCCCTCCTGTGGTAGACTGTGGAATTGCAGCAACAACTGGGACAAAACTGTGAGGCCTGTTCAGAGGGCAGTGAAAGGGGTACATATAAAAAAAAATGATGCAGAGAATACTATTTCAAGGCTAAAGATATACAGAGATGAATTTATGGATTCTACATTAAACAAATGCACTGCATGCAAGGAGCTGTTTCACTGGAATTATACCATCAGGAGTCAATCAAAACAAACCTTGATGAAATCTGCACCCCCCACCCTTCACATACTGAATAATGTATTTTCCATTTCAAATGCCCCTAAGCAAAACTGATAGAGGCTTGTAAATTATAACTAGCACTTGTCAGTGAGGCTGACTACACCTTGGAGAACACTAGCAATCACCATCATCTCTATTATCGCTGTTATCCCAAGCAATCACTGTTTTATTCTCCGGCTGGTTCTAATATTGAGGAGGTGGCTCTGTGCTTTGTCTAAAATAATGAACTTCCTTGTTTCCCCCGGCTAGCCAGACACTCATTTATCTCCACTAAATGATGTGAAACACTGGAGAATGAAGTAATTAGAATGTGGGGATAATTAAAATTGTCCCACTTTGCCTCTTTTTCCTCATGCGTCTTGCCACCGTGTGACCGCAGGCACCGGGTGAAATGAGGTAAGACGTGATTCCTCAGCACTTTGAGCTTTTCCAAAGAGGAGAGCAGGGAAACAAAAGTATAATCAGCATGTGGGGTGATTATTTAAAAACAGAAATTACATGTTTTTTTGAGTTCCTAGGGATTCGGTGGCAAGTCTGGATTGTCTTTGTTGACAGAGGAAGCTTCCAAGTACTTCACGCTCAGGTCAGGGCTGAGAGACTGGAGAGCAAAGCGAGGAGAGCTGTTTGGGAGCCAACAGCAGCCTCATGTTGTTTATGATAATGAACAGCAGGGGGTTAGTGAGGAGGAGGGTAAAAAAGGACAGGAAGTCAGAGGGAAACTGCAGAGACAAGAAAAAAGAAAATAACTTTCAAAACAAAGGACGGCAGATAAGGAGACAGGATGATCAGAGAGGACAAAGAAAAAAAACAGCGAGCTGTCGTGTCTGGGGACATGGTCACATTGTTTCTCTGAATTTATGGAGACAAAATAAATTACAAATCCAACAACCAAGGAAAGAGAAGGGTAGAATAAAGGAGACTAAAACAGACAGCAGATGGAAATTCGGACAGAAATCAGACAGCACATGTTTGACTGGAGCAGCGGGTGAGAGACTGAAAGGTGAGATGAAGATCACAGACTTACAGAGCTGCTGCTTTTCACCTATATTTCCTTGCTAGCAGGGTTTTGTTTTTCCTTCTATATTCATGTGCAACAACCTCTGACAATAAACCAAAAAGCACAAGCTAAGCATTAAACACCAAGAGACAACATTAAAGACAAGGGTAGGCAACATTCTTGTCATTACCGTGCCTCCAAAGGGACCATATTAGTTCAGATGTGGGAACTACAGCTTTTTTTTTTTTTTTTTTTTGCTGATTCAGGACCTGAACCTGGCCTGTTTTTAATTTGAAAATGTTTCCCTCACTCCCTCATACAACACTGAGTTCCCTCTGCTGTTTAAAAGAACAATGTAAAATTATGGAAGGAAGAAAGGTTTAAAAATTAAAATGGTTAAACCCAACACATTAAAAGGTGTCATGTAAAGATTGCATGCTGTATTTGTGGTTACAACGGATTTGATTTCTTTCTGCATGAAAATACTGCTGTGAGCTTAAAACAGTATAATTCCAGTATAATTCTTTAAATGTTAATTAGAGACTCTGCTGAGGTCCAAACAGTTTTGTAAAGTATAGAATCACTAAAATGTTTTTTTTTTCTCCAGATCAAGTGCACTGAAACAGACTTAAGCAGGCCTCTCATCCCTATCCAACCATCCTGGTAATCCTATCTGTCAGTATTTCTCTCATCTCCTCACACTTTCCTTCCAACTAATAATGGCACATTGGAGTCACAGAACCACCACTGTCCAACAGGACAGAGTCTAGACTGGAGCCGGCTCTGACCTCACCCATTAGTTCTCCCTCAAAATGAAGCTTACTGACACATATCCGAGAGAGAACACAGAGCTGTCCCTTCCCTTTCCTCCTCTTTTGTTCATGTCTGGGCTATCGACAGAGAGGTACAGAAAAAAAAAATGTTTCCGGTGGTTACTGATTATCAGACATTGCCATGGTAATGGAAGTGACAACCGTAACCAAGGGAGACCGGCTGGCACACGGTGTGTCCCAGCAATCACTGAGTCAACCCTGATCAGACCAGACATAATCTTAATTAGAAAAATGATGCTGCTCACTCACTCTTTCACTCACCTGTCTGTCATCTTTGTGCTCCAGAGCACTCACACATCCAGTACATACTGTACACACATCTGTTCATGTGCGAGGACAGGTTCACACAATGGCTACTGAATACGCCACAAAGGACAGTCACGTAATATGTTGTCAGAACTGCATTAAAACTAACAGTTATTTATATAAGAACACGATTAAGATGACAGTGTTCAACAATAGTATGTTATAGGAAACAAGAGAAATTTACAAAAAGCAACTTCAGAGCAGTTATGTGTGTGTGAAACATGGTGTAATGGCTGTGTGTGTGTGTGTGTGTGTGTGTGTGTCTCACATCTTTTCACCCCCCCTCCAAAAAAATTCTTTGTGTAACGGTCACAAGCATCACACGAGAAAAAGCCTCTGAACATCTCCGAACTTTTCAGACAATCTCTGGCCCCTTTTTGGCTACGTGCTACACACACATGCTCACAGAAACAAAAACATCTGACACGGCTCAAGAAATATTTAGGTTAAGACCGGCCACAGGGCTTCTATATTCATGAGCACATGGACTCTCATTTGTTCAAACACTCATACAGAATGTATTGGATTGTAGATCAGCTGTATCAGAGTTTCCATTTCTGACAGATCTGAGATCAGAAGTGAGCTAAAAGAAACAGTCAGCAGGCTAAAAGATGGCAACACAACAATGCAGCTAATCAGCCACCTCCAACACCAGCACTGATCCACAGGTGTCTCGTACATACACATACACACAGATACCAGAGCTGCTGGCCTTTGTCTTTGTCTTCAACAATACAACTGACAGGGTGTGTACTTTACCCCAGCCTTTGTACTACGAGACTGTTAATCCCCTGCTCTGCTACATTTGTGTGTCTATATGTTTGGCTTTGCATGTATACATTTCACAGTTGTGTCTTATTACAGTTGTTGTTGTGTGCCCTATCCTACCTTCTGTCCTGTCCCTGTGCAGGTTTTGTCTTCCTGATGATCTCCGGGGCTCTGCAGGGTCAGCCGAGGTTCTTCCTCCAAACTCTCATCTGGGCTCTCCACTGTCAACCCTGACACCTCATCCAGGATGTCCTCTACAGACGGAGACATAGGACAGAGCTCACAAGGGAGCAAGTGCACATATAGTTTATGCGGTGTGTACTAAATATAACAAACCTCTCCCTAATACTTAGTCAGTGTCCGACTATTCCTCTGGATTTATGTTTTAGCCTGTAGTAGCCTGTAAATTAGTATCCATCACACATTGCATTCTTCACCTTCCACCATGATAAATATAATAAATAAAAATATAACAGCATCCTTCTTGTGTTTATTTTAGCTTATGGTGATAGCAACAGTAATAAAAACGCCCCTGTAATCCCTAGTATTTCTTATTATGATATGCCTGTATAGTCAAATTGGTTATTATTCCATCCATATCCATGAGAAATTTCCACTTTAATGTCTTCCCTGTGTTGAAGGCCTCTTGTGTACACCCGTCTCCTCTTAAGCATGATATCATCGATAACCTCCATCTGTCTGCTGAAGTGTTTTTTCTCCCCGTCTGACCCTTTGCGTATTGCATATCCTACACAATGACAGCTCCACACCGCTAAAGGATTCATATTAATATTCATACTCCTCGAGTCCCTGTATAAACAATGCCAGCTTGTCAGCCTGTGCACCGCAAGCCCCAATTTATAAGGAATACAAATGGTGCCCTTGCACACAAAAAACGAGCAGTTCAGAGGAAAGCTAGCTGCTGCCTGCAGGTTAGTTATCAGACAGCATCCATGCATAATTAGCAGATCGCCCTGCTCACCCTCTGCTTAAAAAGACACATCATAAGCTCCAATATCCCTTTTTTTTCCCCACCACACAAACCTGGGGGTTTAGAGGGTGTATGATGGTACACACAAGAAACATGAATAAAAACTAAAAGGACAAGTGAGCACTGTGCAATTTCAGATTCCACAATCTGTTTGTTTGCTTTCCACAGATTCCACCAATTAAACCATCTTTCTAACATGCTCAATATATAGATATAGTGAGTACCCGTATGGATAATGCTCATCTGATTTTAAATCCAGTAGAAACTTTGTTTACATAACAGAATGAAGCAGAGTGTGATTGGACGGATTCCTGTGGCACCAAAAGGTCAGGCCCTGTGTCGATACTGGACTAAGATGTAGGTCAAGTGTATCAAAAGTAAGTTTACTCTAAAGTCTTGACCTTCTCACTTTTACCTGATTTGATGGCCTTCAACAAGTCACAATTTGAAACTGATGAAGAAACTCACTGGATTCGTCACTAGAGGACGCTGTTTGTATACATCATTTAGTGAATTGTTTGAAACTAAGTGTTAAAAACAAACAACAGGAAGCTTTACCCTGGCTCTGGGAGAAGATGTCTGTGGCAAAGTCCTGTTCCCCATCGGAGCGCCGGGGTGGAAGGGAGCAGAGCACCCGAGGGTCCAGCTGGGGCAGGGTGCTCACAGTCAAGGTCAACACTTGGTTTACAAACGCAGCCCGCATATCATCCATTTGGAGGGCAGATGCAGGTTTACCATTCAGCAACAGGATCTCATCCCCTGCTTTCAAACCTGGCAGATAATGAAAGGACAAAGCAAAAAAAACTCAGCTTGTTCGGGTAGAACCTTAAATGCTGCGTCGTATCCTTTAAAGTGTCTCAGATTTCGGAAAGAAATACACTGCAACAGAAAAGACAGCTAATGCAGCAACTCAAGAGTGCTAATGTGTACAAATGGTCTACACAAACAAAACTGTAATGCCATATTCCTTAAAAGTAGCTCTGTGGTTAATCATGTTGGGACTCTAATGTGTTCCAATACATTAAAAATGCATCCCTCCATGCTTGTTTAGCTTAAGGCTAATACTGACTTAACACGACTGGATAGGTTTAAGAGGGAGGGTGCAATGCCTGTCTCTTCCTGTCCTGTCATTATGTATATAGTCCATAGACTGCAGTCCTATATACAAAAAAAAAAAACCTAAAGAAACACAGCTTCAGTTTGAGGCTTTTTTCTCTCTCCCCTCCCCTCGACCACCTGTGCCCAGCTTCGTTAATTGAGAATTAGCACTCAATCAGCCGACCGATTAGCAGCCAACCTCTCCCAGTAAACCTGATTGGTTGTGGCAGCTGTTTAGGTTATCTGACAAGTGGTCTCACCTGTCCTCACTGCAGAATTAAGTAGGACAAAGGGTTTTGGTCCTGTTAACACATATTTGCTTGTTATTCTTTCTTCTGACTTCAGTCTCTTTTTATATTGTCTGCTGTTATAGAAACATTCTGTGATGTGGCTGTCATAATGCACAGAGCGCCGCTACAAACAGACACATGCAGGCACACACACAGTTACACACACAGACACACGAGGTACACATTTAGCCCTAAGTTATGACCTAGTTGTCTGGGATGTTAAAAGTCAGCTGTAGCAGAGTCTTTATTGGACAGAGAGAGAAATAACCCCTCCGGCCATATACCGCTGCGTGTGTGTTGCATATCTCTCC
>JBBMJY010000004.1:17672795-17688371 GCA_037833715.1 Toxotes lorentzi | reverse complement strand
CCCCCCCCCCCCCCCC
Organism: Toxotes lorentzi; assembly: GCA_037833715.1. Classification (NCBI taxonomy): domain Eukaryota; kingdom Metazoa; phylum Chordata; class Actinopteri; family Toxotidae; genus Toxotes; species Toxotes lorentzi. The sequence continues at coordinate 17,688,355 of JBBMJY010000004.1, read as the reverse complement.
CCCCCCCCCCCCCCCCCCCCCCCCCCCCCCCCCCCTCCCCTCTCCCCTTCTCCAAATAGAGAAAAAAGAGATTGAGAAAAGACCCTTTGGGGCTCCTTGTCCAGTGCTGGCCTGGTTTCTGCGTATACCCTCCAGAAACTGAAGCGTGATCTCTTTCACTCCCCATTCATTCTCCTCTCTCTTAGTAAAACACATGCACACACACGCAGGCTTATCCCGGCATACACGTGAACTTACTAATGTCGTGCCTGACATATCTAATCCTGTGATTCAGCAAAATATAGTGTAACATTCCAAAAGGACGCATTGTGTTGTCTGGATGCCACAAGCTTTTTCCATCTCTATTCGCCTGTTGAGGAAGAAAGTCGGCACCGTTCCATCCTCTGGCTGCTGGCGGCCTGCTAAACTAGCAGCTTTTAAGATTGCTAATACACTGGAGGACACAATCTCACACATGAGTAACCTTGGTCTGACCCTGGGGCACAATAATGGGCTATGTTATTTTCTATACATTAGTGTTGTATCTACAGAGCTGCCATGTGTTTCTCAAACCCATTAGGTCTCTCTGGCTGCATTAAAAAATAGAAACCAGTGAACAGGCGTTGATCTCCAGAGTAGGCTGTTCAAATAGTGGTCAGATGCAAACAAAGGAATACTGTTTTTCTTCTTTGCTCTCAGGAAGGAAAAAAAGACATTAATTCATGGTTCCTGTGCAGTCTTTTTTATTTTCTATTCATAGATGAAGGTTTTGGCACATGATGCCCTTTTATAAAAGCCAGTAATCATCAGACTATATGTTGAATAGGACAGGTGATAAGTCTTTTTAGATGCATTGATAAAAGGAAGCAGATGTTTTTCTACTTCTCTAGATTTTCACTTTGCTTTTTATTTTGTATCTGCTGGTTCATATCATGTTGACATGCTGATGTTTGAGGCCTGTGAATGATCTCTCTATATTTCTAGGTCGATGTTGATTGCCTTGTAATTCATGAAAAAGGTAAGATTAGCCGATATGTTGATGCTTAGAATTTAAAACAAAAACAATACATCAGACTAATGAGTGTGCAGCTTTCCTGTGTTTCCTTTGACCTCTACCTGCAAGCCTACACCTTTCTACACAAGGTGTGCATTTTCTTCATCTCTTTTCTTCTCTTGGTTCTAGGCCACAGGGCTTTTCTCTCAAACAAAAGAGCTCAGTACCTGATGTGATGCAGTCACACAGAGCTGCACTGATAAGATGTTATGTGGGATCAGGTGTTTCTCAGGTCGAATGCTTGGGTGTTATGTCAACTCAAGAAAGAAATACTGTGTGCCCAGCTTTCATATACCCTTTACACGTCCCCCTGTTGTTACTGAACTTGTTTTGTTTTGTCTTCTATATATGAATATCAACTCTCAGGATATTAAATGTACAGTGGATTCCACACTTCCTGTCTAGTATGTTATTTAAAAAAAAAAAAAAAAAAAAAAGTACCTTTAGCTGAGGCCATTCCCCCTGCTTTGACTTCAGTAATATGGAGCTGCTGAGTCCCATCTTCATCTATAACAGCCACAGAAAAACCTAGGGACACAGATAATTAGACACAAAAAGAGATTCAGTCATTAATCCTTTTAGACCTCTTACATCACAATTTGACAGTGTGCACTGCTGCAGTGTAACTACTAAGCGATTAGATCCACTTAAGTCAAAATGCACTCACACTGGGTCATCCCCCCTCAGTCATTAACAAAGCATGACTCAATGGAGTCCATTAGAAAATCAATTTGATACACAATTTGATCTGAATCTGTCTAGTTCAAAAAGGACTATTGTCAGAGACAAGCATACCATATCCGATGGTGCAGGACTCGGCATTGTCAAACCGGATCATCCTAGTGGCTTTGGGGCAAATCTCAATCTCTTTGTAGAGCTGCAAACAAGAAAATTATGTTTAATTCTCAAAAAATTGAAGCATAGCAGTGTTGTTGGATAAAGAAGGTCAAGGTCATGGTATCGCTCTTAATAAAGGATGGATAGATTCATGTTTTATTCAGGCTCCTTAACAGAGCAATTGCATTTGAAGGTGGTGGGGTCAAAATCTGGGTTAGGTCTGTAAAGTGAGTTGGTGCTCAGACAAGGGTTTGACCTCACAGCGGGCGAGAGCATAGACACAGCTGTGTGTATGAAGCAACAGACAGGAACAGAAGTCTGCAGTGTGTAATCTGCTTCACTGTTGAGAAATAATAACGTAATATCATAGACCAAGGATGAAAGAGGGTGAAACGAGTCACTGATCAAAGCAGGAAGATAAAAGAGCTTGAGGAAAAGAGCAAGTTATACAATGATTGTGCTTTGAGAAAGAGTTCAGTGTATCACCTACAAAGCACTGTCACACAGAGAATTCATTTTGGGGGTTTACAGTGGCTGATTAAAGTGGAGGTGAGGTCTTTTTCAATGAGCGATTGTTTATGTGAATAATAAGAAAAGTACAAACACAGACACAAACACAGACACGTGTACAGTTCAGAGTGCCCACAATACAATCAGGATCCTATTTTGCATAATTTATATCGTATCCTATGGTGCCTCTTTTGCATCCTGGGAATTTTGTATGCATTGAAAATCAAATCTGCAACTCAGTCATAAAACATGCACCAGCTTGAATCCATTTGTGCCAGAAATGAAACATAAATCAATTAATAATAAGGTGAAGACCCCAAAATCCAAATGGGACGATGTCTCTGATGAGACTGTAACACAACAAAAATCCATATTTTTGATTACTTGAAATATGTGTTGTCATGAAATATTATAGTTTTGTATCTGAACTGATTCCAATATTGGGATATTTACTCCATTACATTATTATTACCACAGACCTATAGTGTGTGTTTCCTCACCAGATCCGAGATGTCGTCTTCAAGTTTGGGAACATAGAAGAGCATTTGGTTGTCAACCCACACTTTCAAACGCAGGTAGTGGGCGGATGGGTCTATCTTATGTGTCTGTAGGTAAAAAGACAGGAGGGAAATGAGGGAAAACACAGATTTAAAAGGCGAAATCTGTTAAAAGTTCCAAAACAAGAGAGACATAATCACTCTATTTACTGCTGTACTTGTGATTTATTCCGCTTGTGATTTTATGCCATATTTCCTTTACCATTACCAAATTCTACAGCTTATGGCATCCACTGACAAAAGGACATGTGTGTAATCCACATATATCTGCACACATGTATCACACAGGGGCCGTGAATTAGATGCTGCAGCTCCTTGCGACATGTTCATGGCATGCATGCACACAAACGCCCACGCACACACGTCGATCAGCTTTACATGTTTTTCAACAGACCCTTAAGTGGAACGTATACGTATCAATAAGCATCATTATTCCAGTGCGTCTCTGGTTGAGACCAAATAGGGGAAAGAGGAGATGAAGTGGAACAAAAACTGACAAGACTGTGCATGACAGTAACATGCAGTGTATATTTTAAGGTAAGGAAATCACTAGGAAAAGATCTGTGACACTGTCAGACTAAGAGCACAGGCGACATCTACACATTCACTCCTCTGTCTTCTTTGAAATACCAATCAGTCTTTCATCTCAGGGACTCTCAGATTCGTATCCAGAATCACATATTCACCTCTGCTAATCTGCATCTATTTATCCATGTTGTTTTCCTGCTACCTGGAACTGAATTTTCAAAAGTTGACTTTTACATACTTGCCTGTCTTCAGCTGTCAACAGACTTTTTATCCTTATGCAACTGGTTATAGTAATTCAATTTATGAAACTTGTTCCTCAAGATTGCTGATGTACAGCATGTGGTTCAACCAGAAACTTACAGACTTGTAGCTAGTAAACAGTCTCCAGTGATATAACATTTGCAGTGCTACGGCTCACCTTGCAGATGGCACTCAGGACTTCCAGCACTGTCTCACCAGGCTGTATGATGGCCAGCACAGGCTGATTGTTCGGCAGACACACCCAGGAGGGGGTCAGGTAATCAGGAACCCAAATGTCGCTGTCCACATTCTGCTGAGGAAGACTTTTCACAGAGTTCTCTCTCTCCTTCTGAAAACACAACACACACACATATCCAGGGTTTACGCATCTTTGAGCAGCCTTTGTGCTCAGTGAAAACAGAAAAAAAAAATTCTATTACCCACAGTTCAAATAGCTAAAATCGCACAGTAATCCCCATAATTCATCATTATTTTTCTTCCTGCTCGCGAAAGAAACTACATTTGCTTGGACTGATGAGACTTATATGATGGAAACTGGCAGTGGCCCGAAAACAGCAGGAGATCAGATTACAAAATCTAATTCATCTGTGTTGATGAGAGCCTCTTGATACAATTGTCTGCCTGTGTGGGTATGTGTTACATATGTGTGCGCACTTGTATCTTCATGCGTGTGTTTGTGTGTGCATTCTGTTCAAAGTGTAGACTGCAACCTTTAAGCCCATCAGTCTGACCTCCGACAATCTGGCAGCCATGTCAGCCTGCCTCCTCTCTCGCTCGTCTCTTCTGTTCGACCTCACACTGTCTGTCACTGATACCTTATCACCTCCTATCGAGTAACAGCATCCACATTTATTCTTTCATTCCTCTGTCGCTCCCAACAACACCCCCTCTAATCATTGCCTCTCCTTCTGGTGCCCCTTCCCCTCTATCTGTACATCACTCCATCATCTCCCTCCTCCCCATCTTCCATTCACGCCATACAATCTGCTGATATTCACCAATCTGGCCTACTGGTCCCTGTTTAAATGAATTTAGCCTTGGCTGTTATCTGTGCCTGTGTGTGATTCTGTGTGTCGGTTGGACAGGAAGTGAACCAGAGGAGGAAGCGGAGGGAGCAAAACTATATGCAAAAGCACAGTTTTGTATGTGCAAACAAACACGCATGCACATGTTCACAGGCACAAACAAAATACAGACACACACGGTTAAATTGAAAAACACACATACACACATATTTTCTCAGACAGACAACAGACCGGGGGGCCCACAGCTAGTACCTCCCCCAACTCCCTGAACTCCCCAGCCCTGCTCAGCACCATCTGGCTCCCCTCATGGCTCATCTAGGATGCCTCTGCAGGAGGGGGTGGTACACTAAACTCTCCTTCTCTCTTCTTCCCTTTTTTGCCATCAGTGGGATTCCCCAGAACAAACAGAGAATTAAAGCTGGGAAAAGTCCATCAGATGCAAACATCTGCAACTAATCTCGCTGGAAATGTTCATTGAGATCATCTGAATCTTTGTTACTGATGCAGCATTTCCAGCTCTATCTTACTACAAACTGGGGTATTTTACTTCCTACAGTATGCATTTCTTTATTGTAATCCCATATATTGCCAGCTGAGGTTGGGCGTGGGTGGAAGAAAATCAATCTCCCATGGTGCCACTGGGGACCTCCGCAGTCAGAGTGGGTTAGTGCTAGTTAAGTTTGTTTCTATCTGCTGAGTTCAGACAGAGGCCTGTATTCCCTCTCCCCCTCATCTCTGCTTCCTTCTACCAGTTCTCATAAAATATGGAGTTGGTAATTTCTGTCCTTGCACAACCCATGAACATTTTTCTCTACAGTTCATATAAATTCGTCATTTGCCAGGCACTACTGGAAACCTACAATCCCACAGTGGCCTTAGATAATCTAATTTTCTTTCTAAAGATATTATCCATTATTTGCAATTGTCTGTAAAATGTGGTTAATACGACAGATACAAGAGAGCACAGATGGTGTGAAACCGCCAGGTCCCATGGTAGCAAATGTCTGCATAATTTGTTGAAACATCAGAAAACTAATGATCTGAACGTATCAGATCAAATTTGCCTCAGTGGGATTAGCAGACAGAAATATCCCTCCAGTCGATAGTCTATGATGCTGATAGAGTTGGAATTGCCTGGAGCAAATGAAAAGAAGAAATGGGAATCTGTCAACACCGATTTGGAAATGGGCTGACTAAAAAAGACGATACAGTAGGAGAATACAGTAAGAATAATGGCATTATTTCTGACAAAGACACATAGTGGTCAGTAGCAATAAAAAAGAGAACACAGACCAAGTTATTCCTGCAAAGATTTCTGAAGCAAATCATTTGTTGACTGATGCAGGAAAAAAACAGCTGCAGAACATGAAAAAGGTTGTTTACTGTATCTACCACAAATAAACTTAAAAATCATCTGATAACATTGAAAGAGGAGCATTTAAAATGCAGCATTTAAAATTTGATAAGTCTGCAAATCTCTCCAATCACTCTTCATCCAGGAGATGAGTGGATGTCTGAAAACGTTTTTAAAAAAAAGAGAGCCTGAAAATGATCCCAAAGAAATGCTCACTGATGCGGAAGGGTGCAGGGATTTTGTGCTTCCCCCAGATAACCCGCCAAATGAGGAGCCAGAGCACCAAAAGGGTCTCAGTAAAGTGAAGAGAGGTGGAAAATCCAGCGAGGTTTCTGGCCTCAGGGCCTTAAGTAGCCCGTAACCCATTATACAAGTACAAAGGTTCATCAGATGGCCCAGTGATTTTTATGTTGGCTTATGAGGAAGGCAAACAATGACAAGGAATTAGCCTACAGCTACATGAGCTCTGGTTATCTGAAGTGAATGCCAAACTAAGAAAAGCAGGAGTAACTTAGTGTTTAGCCTTAGGAAGATTATTACTGTAGAGATACGGTATAAACATTCATTGTATCTGCAGCCTTTGTCATCTTGCTTTGGCTCCAGTACGGGCAAGAACCACAATGGAAATAAAGTTTGGGCCTACTTAAGGTTACACTAACCATTTGGTATTAACATATGTGTTTTAACACATACAAAAAATACATACTTTAATTTCAGCAGCAACGCCGTATCCCAAATTCCATTTATAAATCTTTAGTTCAACACTAAGAGCAGGCAGATATGAAATACACATTAACAAATACCAAAGAGGAAACAATCCCATTATGGTCCTGAATGTAAACATGGATTTTTATTGTCTACTTGTACAATTGTCAAGTAAAGATGGCTGAGCTCTTACAGATTTCTCACTGGCGGAGTCTTCAAACATGCGCTCCAAGGGCTTTCTCACAGGCTCCATCCCATCGACGAACACCTGCAACCACACAAGGATATCACACACACAGCAGATGTTATGCAGCTCATGTTTACAATTAGAAGGAACTCTGCAGAAAACCTCAACAACGCTGAACATTTGTCCAAGTATCAAACCTGCATTATGTTTATATTGTTCTATTGATCACATGCATGGTATGTTAAAAACCAGCAACTAAATAAACTGCTGTTTAGTGGTCAACTTGGGTCATCACCAAAGCTCATTTTCACCAACAAAATCTTGAGTCAAATTTCCAAAGGTTCAACACGTAACCTCTTTCTGGTTATGTCTACACAACTTTTACTATCTTCAAGTTTTACTGCTTCAAATACCAGAAACCATGAAGTCAATCAAACGCTTGTAGTATGAATGTGTCACTATGGAGACCTGGTTAATGGAGGGATGTCCCTTGGTCTTCCTCTTGGAGGTGGTGTCCAGCCCCCAGAGTGAGGAGAAACGGCTTCGACGTTTACTGAAGGTACGAGGCATGGCCTGGTTTCGCCTCCTGATGCTGCTTTCGGTACGCGCCGACACCTGTGACAGTGATAATTACAGTAAACATGAAATTTGACCTTTAATTATGGACAATCTATACAAATTGTAATTTTTAGAGAAACTGTATTAAGTATCTGAGTAATTTACACTGCTCATAAAGGTTTTACCTGGACTTTATTCTTTGTAGATAATTTTTTTGTTATATTTTGATATTTAACTTATCTTCACTGGAATTCTTCCTAACTGATATTTAAAACTAATTTAATTCTTATGCTCTGTTCTTATTAAACTGGTGTGCTGCTGTTCAAATGAATCGACAAAGGAAAAATAAAGGGACTGGGAGGCTATGTATGTGTACTGTACGCTGACAGCTGTGGCTGTCTGTATTTGTACTACGAGTCAGTTCTTGCACTCATACATATAAATGCACATGAAGGCATGTAAACACACAAACATATAAAGTCACACAATTTCAACATAATGGCTCATACTGAACACTTCCCCCCTTCAGTGACCTACTACACATGCACAGAGAAACCACTCTTGGCATTTCTGGGTTAATTCACATCTAACTACTGGGCTATGAACAGCTCTGACTCACTATATGGCACACAAATACGTACTTTAATGCACATGTACTGGAGTATGTATGTATGTGCACACACAAGCCCATATGTGGGTGTGTGCCTACTGGTCTCCTCACCAGTCACTGCTCATGAGACACACACACTTCACACATAATAGGTCAGACTGTCTCTTCTCTTCTTACATAAGCTGTGTGCATGAGGCCTTTTTACTTTTTACTTGTCTCTTTTGGCAGTGGATAAAACAACAGAAAGTAAAGAAAGAAAAAAATCAGAGAGCAAGAAAAAGCAACTATGTTAAGTTTTATTATGAAAAGTTTTTGTATTTCATTAATTAATTACAACATTATATTCTTTTTTTTTGTTAATGTATTTCATTGTCATTTAGTTCTTTTCTATATATAAATATAGTAAATATAGGCTACATGCAGCAAATGCATGACTGTCCTAAAAAATGTGCCCCATTTAAAGCTGTGTTGCAATAATTAAATGTAAGAACAAGGAGAAAAGGGGACACGATAATGAACACAGAGGGAAAGAAGATGGGAAAAACTGAGACGGGTTGAGAAAGAGAGGAAGAAAGGGTGAGGAAAGTCCGCTGGGCAGAAAATAAGGCAGATAAGGGGAAGGAGGGAGAGTCTGAATGAGATAGACACAGACAAAGGAAGTGAGGGTGTAGGCAGTAGAAGGAAGGGGTGGGGGGGGGTTCAGGGGGTGGAGGGGCAACAGAGCAGAGAGTGTTAAGCCTGTTTGTGGGAAAGTGCCTCAGGGATGGCAGCTTACTAACAGTTCGTATTGATCCACCAATCACAAAAAAAACACTATCAGCCTCTGATGTGTGAATGTGTGTGTTTGGTATATCCAGTGGCCTGCTTGTACGAAACTGGCCCACAGACATACTGTTTCCACCTTTCTCCACTCTGCTCTTTGTTTCCTGGATCATATTTGGTACTTGATACACATCAGCATACACATTATTCCATCAGTGGTTGTGTTTCATTCTGTACATTTTTACAGACCTTAAGTGTGTAGAGGTGTGTAAATATCAAAGTGTATGTATCTCCTTGTATATACAATAGATACCCTTGTGAGAAGTAAACGGTCCATGTAAGGATAACAAGATGAGTGCAAGACTCCAAAGAAAGGACAGTTATGTTTGTTTTTTATTTTTCTTTAGTTTTGATTTGGGTTACATTTGCGTTAGAGGTAGTTAGAGTCGGGGCTGGGGTCAAATTGTCATATCATTGTTTGATCTGAGTAAATTAAAATAAGTTTTACAACACTTTGAATCACTGAGCCAAACCACTGAAGGAACGCAGCAAAGAGGCAGAGATTCATTTCCCAGCAATGTCAATAGAAACCAAATACATCAGAGCTGGAGTGAGTTTCAATGTGCATTTGTTTCTGCTGAAAAAACAACAACATTCTATTATATTGAATTGTCAGTACAAAGTGTGAGGCAGCTAGGGGCTTCGAAAAAAGAATAAGCCCAAAGATACAGCTAGTGTCAATATGAAGAGGAGCTAAGTCAATAACTTAAATTGAGTATAGTTGAGTATATGAACTTATAAAATGTTTCTGTAACCTAAAGCTGCAGAGGAAGACAACTAATTTTGACTGACTGCCACAAAAACTGTGATCAAATGTGAGAATCAAATGTGAGGCAGCTCTGGTCCATATTAGTCTGCATTTGGGTGGGCAGATTCTGGCACATCATCCAGCATACAATATAAGACCTTTGGCCAAGCTGCCTCAGGTCAGCTGTATAGGATTTCCAGGGAAGGTTAACATCGGAGTTACTGAGCAAAGTTAGTACAGGCTTGTTCATTATGTTGTTGTACGTTATTTGTTACTTGCCTTTCCAGTTGTAAGTTGTTTTAACCTAAGGCTACATACAGTCTATGTGTATTAATTTGCATATTGGTTAGGAAAGCAGAAATTCTTGCTTTCAGTAGGCGAAGTGACAAGATGCTCACTCTCACAGCCAGATAAACACACCCACTCTCCAAGCTGGGCTGGAATTGAGGGTGGGCAATTGGGAACCTCTCACGCAATGCCTACTGGAACATGTAGAGACACGTGGGACAGAGTTTGAGTTCTGGATTAAGGAGCTTTGATTAAGTTTAAGAGTAAAATTACAGCAAGTAGTGGGGAGAGTTGGAATGAGCAGTCAGACACGAGTACTAAAAACGTGCGTGCATGGATGTGAGTAGGTCCGTGTGCACTTGCAATCATACCAGTGCATGGAAGGAGGAAACAGAGAAGATGCCCAGTCGTCCCATGGCTAGCTTGGTGGGACGTGAAGCGAAGCCCAGCAGGCGTTTGGGGTTGGGTGGCTCGCCCCCCTGCAGACTGGCCAGGTAGCACCGACAGCGAAACAGATCCATGTGAAACCGCTCCAAGTTCTGCTCCCACAAGAAGATCTAACAGAGGGAAAAGTGAAAACAGGGAAAGGGATGGATTTGTGATTATGTAACATGAGCAAACTTTGCTGATTAGATCCAGATTTATCTATGGCCTGGCCACTGATGAAAACCACAACAGTGATAAAGAAAAAAAGGATAAAATATGCATAAAAGATCACTCTGTGTTATTTAGTTGTTTCAGGAAGAGTGAGATGTGGGAGTGCTGAAGCCCCTGTGGAGAAGTATTACTCACCAACGCAACCCCCACCAGTCACCGACCTGTTGTGCTATGTGCAATGTATCACAGAGTGGGCCGTGAGAGGTGGAACACAGGAACACACACACTCACAATGCAACACAACCTAGACTTAATTTGCACTGGTTCCTGCTTTCACCTGTTAGTTCCAGGATTTAAAAGAAAACGAATACAGTCTTGAATTCAACATGGATCCCAGGCCTGTCTTCATATGTAAACTCATTTTGTAGATTAATGTGGTCCCAGATACTCATCTTGAAAGAAGACACACAATAATATAATTGACTACTCAGGTTGAAGCTTTTTTACTCCTTTGATCCCACATTTTTAGGTGAGGTGCCTTTGTAATCGGCAATCCCAATGTTTTCTCAGAAATGGGAAGTGTTCTACTTGATTGAGATTAACCACTTCCAGGTGCTATTTTATGTAATAGTGGTCTTGTCTTTGGTCTTTAGTCTTTGATTTACTACCAGCCAAAATGCCACACACATACAAAGACACAGGTTCACAAAAGGAGGTCTGTTGTTGCTGAGGACATTCTTAAGCTCTCTTGCAATGTTTACATGCAATGCTGCTTTGACACTGAGCAGCAACTCCAGACATGCAAGGAGGGAGAATAAAGCCATAAGGTATGTTGCACTGAAAGTGAACAAACCTGATCCTAGAACAGCTTTGCACTTTCAAGCAAGAGATTTCAGGTTCACCTGCCAGCTCATGTATGCAATGCATGTGTTTCAACATGTGCTATGAATATTCTGCATTCTGCTGCACTTGCATGTGTTTATAAATGAGCACCAGTCGGAATATCTGAAAACATCTGTCTTTGCAAGCACTCCTTAAGAACATTTTGTCTGGATGACGCTATGCAGTAAAGATGATTTATAGCTGAGATTTCAGAGTGCAAGAGCATCAGTGCAGTTCAAAGGTACAAAGATGTGCATCGGTAAAGCCCTTTGGGTGTTTTCTCTTACCTCAAGTGGAAGCTAAAGACACACAGTAGGGTATGTCTTTAAAGATCACAAACCTGGTTCACATATCAGCATCACATGGACATAGAGCATGACTAATTTCTTGCGCGATAATATGAAAAAAAGCTTTCTGACACTAAGACTTCCTCTTGTGTCGTCTAGTGGGTATTCCTCTGTCTTTGATCTTGACTTTTATTACTGCAGGTACAACTTTAATCTATTTGACAATTTTCACTGGATAAAGTAACTCAGAGTTCTTGACACATAACTCAGCTCCCCTTTTGACCCCTTCCGTCGTACAACATGACCACTTGCTAGCCTCTGTACCTGCTCCAGTATGGTTTTCCTCTTCTTGGCGTCAGTGACGGTGGACAGCTGCATGTCTCCCATCTTCTTCATCTTCTCGTCCATGTCGATCTTCTGCTCCAGCTTGCGGATCTCGGTGCGCAGCAGTCGCACTGTGTCCTCCCTGTGGTGCTGCCGAGCAAGAGCCGCGGCACATGCAGAGTGGATCGCTGTGATCCAGTTCTCAAGTTCTGTCTGGCCCGATGTCTGACAGGGGAGGGGAAAAAGCAAAAAATAACTGGTAAGGATAAGTTGAAGAGCTTCAGATAACAGGTCACAAAAGCAAGGAAAAGAAATTAAGAAATTGACAGTTAAATAATTGCAATAAAAGTCCCTTTATTAGCCTCTAAGACAGGGCAGTCACCATAATCTCATCATCATTTTATCACTTATCTTCCTATTCACTGATTGAATGTCACTGTGGACAACTGCCATGAATATAAATAGACACATTTTAATATTATACAATGGTCAGTGTGGTGGATCACTGTCACAGTATGACAGTGTGGCCTTTAAACATGTCAGACATAAAACAAACACATGGAACTAGGACTGGCTTATCTCCCACACATGGCTAAATGTCATGTACTTGTGTGCCACCCACCACACACATGCACGCACACACACGCACGCACGCACGCACTCACTCACGCACACACACAAATCCCCCAGAAGAGGGGAGGTCTCTTCTCATTCCCATCCATTTCTGTCTCACTTGGCGATCTGCTGACTTTATATAGTCCCAAAAAACAATGATATAATAAAAAAAACAACAACACAGTCCTACATGATCTATAAAACTATGAAATACTACTGTTGTTTCAGCCCTAACTGTGTGTTTGAGTAAGTTACATTCCATGCACCTTCCTTTTGAAAGAAACTCAACTGTTATGTCACAAGGATGTTTTAAATACCACAGTCTCCCTCACCTGGAAGAGGAAAGCGTCTCCCATTGAGTTGCTGAGACAGAAGACAAATTCTTTCTTGGGATGTTCAGGTACAGCCTGGACTATGCTGTTCTCCACCCACAATGCATGTTTAGGAATGCTGTTGTGGTCGATGCCTGAACGACCGTCTGACTCGTACAGGAAAAGGGTGCAGCCTTGAAGACCACAGGAAAGAAAGATGCTGTATTTATAATTTGATCTTATTTCATTGAAACCAATTAGCAATACAAGGCTTTTCAGCACTACATTGCGATGATATACAAATCTAGTGTGATCAAAACAAAATCTACAAAAAAAAACCATAATACATCATTGCTGTATTAGTATTTAGGAATAAAAAATATTATACAATTATGGGCCTGCACTGTAAGTTATCAGTGCTAATATGGAACACATTTATTGATTTTTAGGGGGGATGGATTTAAGGAGAGGAGGCAGATAGCAATGCAGCTGCAGATGCCATATCTTATGCATTTTGAGAGTACCAGATTGGATTAGACACGGATGCAGTCGTAAAATTAAATTGTGATGAGGCCGAGGAGCGGCAATGTAAGGCCACACAGAAGAGGGCAAGAGAGGATGGTAGAGGTGACAGCCAAGGGCGTGGACTGTGTTAGGACTGATGTGATTACAGTCTAACAGGATAGAGAGAGTGAGAGATTAAGCAGGTTGGAATCAGGTTTAGATGTTTATCTGAATGTGACATTATGGCAGCATGATTTTGTCTAAAATAAAATGTTTGATCATATTTTTCCTTCTACTTTGATCTTCTAGTCATTAAGGGATACTGAAGGTACCAAAATTTTAGTTGAATAAAAAAAAAAATCTTAAAAAATAAAAGTCTATGCAACACCTTTCAGAGAAACCCAGTAGTGTTTCCACTTGCGCCTCGTTGCAGGTTCCACCTTCTTGTTTTTCTTATGAACCAAGAAGTTCTTCACAGCCAGAGCCCCTGCTTTCCTGACTATTCCTTGTGCGCAGCCAATCAGAGTGTCTGATGGATACGCACTACTGAGTGTACCGCTGCTCTGCTCATCGCTCACAGCAGAGCCAGCCTCCTCCGTGCAGTCCCGACCCTGATGTGTCTGATGGGAGAGTCATTGAAAGACGAAGGGATTAGAAACACAGAGAATCTATATTTCGGAGAAATTAACACATGCACACATATGTGAAAAGTGACTAACCCAGGCTTGATTGTCCAGCTCCTTCCGAAAGTTCTCATACACCCCTCCCCTTCCTCCTTCACCACCTCTTCCTTCTCCTCCTCCCGTGCTGCTGCTTCCACTGTCACTGCCATTGAAAACACTGCTCTCGGTAGCTGAGTAGACTGAGAAAGAGGCCGACATGGCCTTACAGCGACGCGACACCAACTCTCCGTCCCCGTCTATCTCCGTGGTGACGCCATCAATGCCACTGTCGCCATATTCACTTCCTTCACCCAAAACACCCGAGATGTCCTGTCCACAACAGATACAAGGTAGAAACTCTATTGAAAACTGCTTGAATGACCAAGCTGCCAGTCTACAAGAGGTCATAATTCAAGAGGTCATTTCTCTCTAAGAATCAGAGAGGAAGAATCAACCTGACAGGCTGCTGCTACACAAGGGGTATCTGGGTTTATGCTTGTGTGTATGCATGTATGTGGGTGGGTGCGTTAGTGCGTCAAAATGTTTATTTGTGCACATATTATATCCGACATATTATGTCTGCTATATTAATCTTTTCACTTTGAGCGAGGGCATTCTATGTGCTTTCACACTTTTCTCCCACCAAACTGAGTCTCCCTCTGTTCTTTGTCTCTTTGTTTTTCTGTGTAGCCGATCTATTTATATCCTAACAACCCCCTCAGCCTGGCTAGATGAATTTATAATGAGCACTTAGGGTGCTCTGCTATCCAAGGGTGCTTGGGAGTTCTGGGAATGAGTTGAAAGAAAAGCCTGGTTTGCTATTTTAGTACTTTCTTCTGATTTGGCAACTTTTTTTTTTAAACAATGACACATGAAAACTACAGAAAGCATACTGACCTTTGTTTATTCTGCTGATGCAGTTTTGTTTTTGTCCACTGAGTCTCTTATCAACCAGCATCTTGGTGATACATTACAGGAACGTTCTCTATTACCCTTTGAGTGAATCTGCTTTTGTAAGGTAAGCTTCTAGATTATGATCAAAACGTCAGCATGAGTGTATTTATGCATGTTAGGACAGTGTACAAGCGGTTAGCGAATGATCCATGAAAGATGTTATGCTTTATTGCTTTCATTTCTGGAAGGGGAACTGGAGAAACCGGGCCATCGTTAGACAAGTGGCCCCACAGCAACTTTTCTATCTGACTCCTTATAATCTCTTTCCCCGCGACACAAATATACACATGACATGCGCGCACACACACAAGTGTGTGAGCATAAGCACACACACAAGTGTGTGAGCATAAGCACACACACAAGTGTGTGAGCATAAGCACACACACAAGTGTGTGAGCATA
>JBBMJY010000004.1:17651516-17672695 GCA_037833715.1 Toxotes lorentzi | reverse complement strand
AGCACACACAGGAAATGTCTCTGGATGTCAACAAAATGTTAATTGGTGGATTGACTGGTGTCCTCTGTCATGTCTGTGAACCCCCTGAACTTCCTGGATACCACTGGTAAACAAAGTCCTATCTCTACATTTAGGGGGTCTGTGTTTCAGAAGGGAGACACAACAGAATGCCATGGAAAAGCAGAGAAAGAAGACTTTTAACCTGATTCTTGTTTCATCTGATTTGTAAATTTATCCATGAAATGTGATCTAACCTGAGTAGTTTGTGCACGGCGTCCCTGGAAAGCGGGGCACGGTGCAGCCGGGATGCCGAGCCCTGCCAAGCCCTCAGACAGGCAGTGGGACCGTCGGCAAGGGAGTGTAAATGCTCCATACCCGCCACCGTCCTCCTCGGTTGGAGACATCAACCCCTCCTCCCCTTCACCATCTCCATCACACTCAGCTTCTCTCCGGTTTTTAGCGTAGCGGCTCCTCTGTCCCCTGAGGCCAGGACTCTGCTGGCTGCACAGATGGTCCAGAGACGATGCCCTTTCAGCTGAGCCTGGAACATACACAGGTGGTTATTGCAGGGCAGTGTGTGTATTGGTGTGTGTGTGAGTATGGGTGAATGAGGCAAGGTGAGGTTAGTGCATTCTGATTATTGCTCCATGTGTATCTGTGTCCCTCTGTGAATCTGCATGATTTTTGAGTGTTAATGTGTGTGTGTGTGTGTGTGTGTGTGTGTGTGTGTGTGTACCATGCCCATACATTATTCTGAGCTAGCGACCACCTGAGGCAATGCTTAGACCTTCAGCAGTTAAGTTACCAGCTATCGCCTGCTGTCATGCTGAACTCCAGCAGCTCCTGCACAGCACCAGTTAAGCTAACAACCTTGATCAACTGAACCACTGCAACTGATGGATGGCAGCTAACCTTCAATCAGCAGACTTTCTCAAATCATTTTTCTGTGCGCAATTTCTCTCACCTCCCTCCCCCTCATCATCTGTAAAGCGAATCAAATCAAGCTACCACCCCTGCACACAAGCACAGATACACACATACATGTACATTTTTCAACTATCACCATGCTCCTGGAAAGCTACAGTGGAGCTTTTTGAAAACCATACCTTGAGTAAAAAATCCAGAAACCTCAAAATCACCTGTATGGATTGATGACAGGAAGTATCACATGTCAGCTAAATAAGCACAAATTTGTGCTGAGGCTGAAAATGACAATGTAAATGCCTTCAAATGACTACATGAGAAAATTGAACACGTTCTTGTGTTTTACCATCCTAACCTGCACTAGGGTGTGTGAACTGCTCCTCCTCCTCTTCTTCTCCCCCATCTATCATCTCCTCAGTGCTGGTCAGATGCTCCTGGCTCAGGTCAGACAGAGAGAACTCGAGACTGTCTTCTCTCCACATGTCTGCCGACTTTGAACGCTTCTTTTTAAAACTCCCTCCCTCCCGGGGGCCCTCAGTCATCCGCTGGAGGTACCTTTCCTCTCCAAGAGTGTCTCCCTCTCCCTCACCCTCCCCCATAGAGTCCTCTCCTCCATCCTGAGCAACAGTATCCGCCTCTGAGGTTTCAGGAGTTGGCGTGGCCAAAGGGTCATCATCTTGCTGATAGGACTCCGGCCTCATTGTCATAGCGACGCGCTGAGTCCAGTGAGGGTTGATGCCGAAGTCTCCAAACGCATCTGTTGCGTTGAAAGGTTCCAGTCCGTTCTCTGCTAACGACTGTGGGATGCTCGGCGTGCTGGAGGAGCGAGTTGAAGCTTCAGAGTTTCTGTGTTCCTGTTTCACTGAAGAAGAGTGCCGGGAACGGCGGGTGATCGACTGCTTGCTGGAGAGACGGAGTGAGCGGGCCGTGTGCTTACGGGAGATTGGTCCCGTCACATCGCCGTAGAAACCATTGTCCCCATTCTGACTCTCCACGTTTCCCATGATTCAGCTGTAGATTAAGGAAGAGGTTTCTGGTGAAACATATACATCTTATAAATGTTATTTCATTATCCTTTAATCTAGACCATGACGAATTCTTGTAAACTTATAAAGCAGTGACATAAGTGTTTTATAACTTCTTATTGGTCTGAGTCACATCTGCGATTTATATCTAACACCTTCATTAACTGGCACACTGATTTCCTGAGCTCATACCAAACTGAACAAGAGTGCTATATATTTTTAAGCTTATGAAGTTTATCAACCTGATTCCAAGACAATGACACCATTCATGTAAAACGGGGCTGTCTGTGAAGGCTCTCAGTCATCCAGGTTCTGGTTATCTAACAAGAGTTGATTCAAGGGCAACTGGATTTGGTTGAAAATGTGTTGGTGTTCCAGATCCTTCTGGTTTAAAATGAAGAGCATTCAATTTACAAGCAAAAATCACACGTCAAACAACAACATGTATCTGCCAGCTGTTTGTAATGCTTTTTTTTTTCAGATTTAATTAACTTTTTATGTGGGCCTGTGCCTTTGAGGAGGTTAGGTAAACTAACAGAAGAACACATAGCAGCTTTTACGTGTGCACTGAGTGGAGACTTTTCTTAGAAATACGAGAAAAAACGAAACTACATTTGCACTGTCCTGTTAGCTGAGTTGGGTATCAAAGCTCAAAAAAAAGTTTAACCAGTTCTTAAAGAGCGTTTTGATATTCAAAGTTATGCAAGTGGTTTACAATGTAAACTTTAAAATGTAAACTTTGATTAACTTAAGTCTGTTTTTACTTTGACTTCTGATCCTATACATTAATGAATAGTTATCATCATGGTTGACGCAAAGATGGATGGCCTAATCTTAGTGCAGCACTTCCCTCAGCAGTATTAAAATTATACAGCCATGTTCCCAGAACAGTGAAATTATCAAATAAATCAATTTTTATCTCTATTCTGTTAATCACAAAGTTATCTCATCATCCTGCTTCACCCATGCTCTCTATTATATAAGCACATAGAGCTGCTGAGTCAGCTGCTCTCAGATCAGCTGGTCCCCTGTGAGTCACACATCATCAAACCTACACCATCAGATTCTCAGTGTGGGCTCAAACCGCAGAGAGAGGCCGACAAAAGCCCTTTCTAACGAGATAAAAATCTGTTTTAACAAATGATTTAATCTTGTATTTAGAACCGTGGTATTTAAAACAAATCCAAGAATGATACTTAATGATAAAAAATATTTAAACAAACTGGTAGGACTTCACAATTCAATACAAAAATAAAATTACTAATGGAGATTTTTGCAGTGCTGAGATACCGAGGTGTAAAAGCCGTGTCTACCTGTGGTTGAGCATCTGCATCACCAGCATCCCCACACCGCTGTGGTGTCGTCTTTCACCGACAGCATGATCCTCCACACATCCTCAATACGGTGGTGTCAGTTTGCCCTGAGAGGAACAAGAAAAGAGAGAAGTGTTTCAGTGGAGCTCTCACAACTTCAAAGTGACCTGATGTGTCAAATGCACACAGAGGGGGAGAGAGAAGACGAGAAGATGGAGGTACCACTAAAACTAATGCAGGAGGATCTGCCAGGTACGTTACATTAAGCAGGTGAAGTAAAGTTGAAAGTAAATCTACGAAGCGCACTAGAGGGAATCTAGACAGTACACAGGATGAAAGGGAATAAGGGACTCTGTGGTCAGTAACCCTGGAGTTAGGATAATGCAGCAAGGCAAAAAAAAAAACAGCAAACAAACAGGAAACATGCATTAAAATGGACACATTCTGTACACAAACTCACAGATAATCAGAAAGTGCAGAGGTGTTGTCTGAGCCCAAGAGGAGAAACGCCACCCCCCCCCCCCCCACAGACAACTGCGTTTCCTTTGAACTGCACCCTGAAACTCATTGCCAACCAGAAACCATACAGGCATGTACAGGCATGTGCACAAAACATTTTGGGAAAACACCCCCTGCTTCCCTGCAGACAAAGAGATGCGCGCACACACGTAAACTCAAATACACTAAAATGACAGAAGATGAAAGCAGCTATGGAGTATAATTTTCTGCTTAAGACTCAGTTAAATGATCCTTAACCAACACAACCTAATTTTCTCTAATACCAGCCCTGAGCTGCTTAGAGTAGACCATGATTTCCATAATGTGCTATGTATAGTGTGAAGACATGCAAGTGCAAGTACACTCGCTTGTTCACAACCAGTTGAGAATTTAATTTGTATGTATGATCTCTCTCAGTCAGCTAGCACAAGCATTTAGAGGCCCCAAGCAGTTTATCTGGGAGACTGACTGCTGCAGACACTATTGTTAGATATGTTTGTGTTTTGATAAGTTTATAAGGAGGAAAACCATGTAAGAGAAATACAAAAAAAAAAAAAGAAAAAAGAAAAACTCTGCCTTTATCTGCTGCAAAGCAGATGCCAATCAGCACAGGGTGTGTTCAGATCTTTCACATCTGGTGGGTCATTTTAGTGGGACATTTCTTCTTTTGTCAAAAGAAGCATCATCAATTTCTTTCCTCAGGTATGAGTATATTGTTATTATTGATAATAATCAGATAATACTGTCGATTGTTCGCAGAAATACACAGACAGAAAAGGACAATACGCTGAGAGAGTGCTGAGAAAATGCATGGAAACCACAAACAGTGTTTCACTGGTCAGCTGTGACATTGAGCCATGCCTGTGTGTGTGTGTGTGTGTGTGTGTGTGTGTGTGTGTGTGTGTGTGTGTGTGTGTGTGTGTGTGTTCATGTATTTAAACTTTAGCCACTGCAGCACATTTCACCCCAGCTGTGAGAAGCAGTTACATAAGCTAAACTTGACCCTGATACTTCTCCTCCTCTTCCTAACGCTCCAATCTTTATTTCTCATCCCATCCGGCCTGATGAGATTTATCCCAGCCCACATGCTGACCACCCACCTCCAGAAAAACAAGCAAAGACACACATATTATCATCCACACGTAACGCTTGACAGGTGCTGTGTATTAATTTTGAAGCAGTCCTGCTTTCCTTTTAAATCTGGCATCAATTTACTTCCTTAATGATTAAACTTGTGCAATAAATATTGGTTATTTAGAACTGAGAACTCCAGGTTACATTTACTGTACATTGCTGCTGTCAAGCCATACAGTTCATATATATGTCTGTCTGATTCTGAGACAGACAGACAGACAGACAGACAGACACACACACACACACACACACACACACACACACACACACACACACACACACACAAAACAATTCTGCCTGACACAACACAAGGGAAATCAAACCCCTGCCTTTCCTCTGGCAGTGTACATTCTAAAATGTTTAGCATCTTCGTTTTTCCTCTCCCCGTGCCCCGCAGCAAGGCACAGGAGACAGAGAGGGGTAACAAGGAGAGGGGGGGGAGCTCTCTGCAAAACCCACGTAGATCTGAGAGGTGAGGCAAGGCTGAAGGCGAAGCACATGAGGAGGGAGAGCGCTGAGGTTGGTAGAGACAGGGAAAAAAAACATATTGGGGTACTGTGCTATGAATAGAAGTTTGATATGGAAAAGTGAGAAAAACTGGGGGAGGAAGAAATGAAGACGAGAGAGAGAGGGAGCGATAGATAGAGAGAAATTGTGTGTGGGGGGGTCCTATTGTTGCTGTGCTTTAAGTGGATAAGTAGACATGTGCTCTGGCTGCCTCTCTTCAGGCTTAATTGAGGGAGCCGAGACAAAAGGGGAAACATAATTATTCACTCTCTTTCTCTCTGTCTCTGGTTCTCGCTCTCATTCTCGCAGTATATTAACACATTGAGAGAGTGTATTAACACAATGGCCTTCGCAACAGCAGCCAAAGCATCATTACCATGCAGACATGCCCTCTCACAGACGAGCAAACACACACAAACACACTGAGAGGGGACAAAAAACAATCCCAGAGATGTCTTACTAAAAAAAAAACTCCAAAATAAATCAAGTTCCTTCTCTTCATTTTTACCTCTATTTTTGATTTTTATTTACTGAATTTATCACTAATAGCATATTAAAAACATGGATATCTGCTCTTTTCTGAGTGCACAGTAGAAAGCTCTTCTGGCTTCTGGCACAATATGTGAGAGAGACAGAGACAGAGCTGAGCGTTGCACTGGGACTGGAAGTGGCACTTAACTACAGTCAGAAACAGCTCTGAACCAGAGCTCTCAGACTCATATTGCTACATTTCCACAGTTACGTTAAAAGATGCTCTACACCTATAGGCTCTCACGTCTATCACCTAACACATGAACGAATGAATGAAAGAGCCTAATAGTATAGAGGCAGGCACGCGTCCAGTCACACACACCTGCACAATCCCTCGAGAAATGTGAGCAGGTTTTTCGACTCACACACATGCTCTCACACTCTTTGGAAAAATACCAAGGGCCTGTCAGAACAGCCAAGGAGCAGGAACACCCTACATCCCCACGCCAATCTTTTCATCTCTGCACCTGTCTCACAGCTCCGCCCCGCATGACACACAGCTCAGCTCTCCAGACTGAAACCACACATGACGTGAATGCGCACTACTGTACAACACTGTCCTGTGAATGAAGCCAAACAAAACCTGTCTCATTGCTTTTTTTAAGCCTGTCATAGTCTGGAGTGACTGATGAAATCTGGCAGTGTGTACACATTATGAAATCACTAAGCGACTTGATTAGATGTTCTTCGTTGAAAAACAACAACCCATCATAACTGTACTTCTGTAGAGTTTTTGCTGTTAAAATGATATGTGTTTATTATCAACTTTGAGTTTGTCCAGCTCCTGGAATTATGTCTTCAGCATGTAGCCTACAGTCTCTTAAGACTGAATAAATATAGTTTCTTATTTCAAATGAACATCTGCTGATACTGTTCCTGACTCCCCAATGAGAGTTCCAGTGAAAATCTCAAAGAGACACGGAAGGTGGTAAACGCATGACACAGTCACTGGACTCACCCTTCCCTTAGGCCTCTTTCCCGCACCTTTCACATACCATACCCCCCTCCCTCTAGGCAGGCGGTGAAGTCACTGTTAACAATCTCTCTGGGGGGTAAACAAAGGAATTTCTGAATGGGGAAGACTTCATTCCTAGTGAGTGAAAATAGACTTCCAAGGTTTTATCAGTATGTCTCTATGCTCACCGATCTTGCATACACACACATACACACCTACAGAAATACACGTAAACACACCTGAAAACATGCATGCATGTACATCGGGACTTCCTTGCAGATGTTTACACTGAGCAAACCTGCTTTAAAAGACAACAAACACTGTGAATAACATGAGAATCAGGACTGGGTGCAGGAAGGCTCAGTGGTCCAAGCAAATAAGGATCAGGGACTTATCCGTTAGTACGTGTTTGCATGAGCACATCAAGGTGTGTGTGCATTGTTCACGTTTGAGGAGGAACTATATCTATCCAATGCCGCGATAACAGTCAGATGTGCTGTGAAATCATTCTATTGTAGAGATATGGGCGCACACGCCACTGCACTCCCACAGTCCCTCTGAGACGGGACTGTCTCAGACATCACTGGTAGAATTCCCTGGAAGAGGGAGATTAGCTTCTTATTCATCCTTTCGGAATCTGACAAGACATGTACCACCTCCCCCCTCTCTCTCTCTGCTTAAACACACATACACACACACACAAACAGTGTGCCTGCAAGCATGAGTCTCGGCTGCTGCTTAAATCAAACATTAATTTTTTTTTAAGTGGGGAGAGACAAATTATAATTCCTTCCTGAAGAACGCTGTCAGAGGAGGGCAGAGCGTAAAAATGACAGAACAAAGTGGAGTGGGAGGAAAGGAGAGATGATTGTTATGAATTTATGATGGTCCTCTTGTCATCTCTTAAGAGAGAAGTGTAGAAAAAACAGAATCAAGATTTAGGATTGTGGTGATAACAGTAGCAAAACAAATTCGGCGCCAACTCCTGTCAAAAAGTGTGCAAAAATGTATCAGAGTGAAAAAAAAAAAAACAAGATATATAAATAAAAAAAAATAATCGCTTAAAAGCAGGGTAAGGGTTGGTAATGTAGTGCAACATATCATCTGCAAAGCGACAAATAAGAATTTTTATATTCTGGGGTCAGTGTGGCATCTGAGGATCAACATAAAAAAGGATAAAGGGCAGTGGAAATCAGTGCCAACCAGTTCACTCCACTTTACTCCTCAAGTGTCACTAACCTCATTAAATACGCTCCTCCGTCTTTCTAGGAGCTTACGCTGTACGCTCCTGAACTCAGATTTCAGCTGACTGTCTCTGCAGCACGGTGCAGTCAGGGATTACCATAATTTGAAGAAAAATCCTTCTACCACAAGTCCTCCATTGAGTGAGAGGGCCACGAGAGTCAATGAGTGTGCACAGCTTTTGCCGCTCCACTCTGAGTTGCTGAGTGCAACTTCAGCAATCATCGAATCCCTGTACAAATTCAAAGAAAGGAGATTCCACAGATCTAAACCTCCCATTATGATCTTTCAAGATGTATATTTTAATGACAGGCTTTTACACTGAAATATCAAAGTACTCCATTCTCACAGTTGTTCTAAGAAGGAGGAGATCGAGACATGTCAGCCTAAATTAAATCCTTCCTGGACTTCTGTTGTAGGTTACTATCCCACTTTAAATCCTCTTGTTGATTGAGTGTAACTATACAGTGCAGCAAATTGAATGACAAATGTTAAACTATGATTTGCTTTTTGTTAAATGTTAATAAATAAACTCCTTGCTTTGCCTCAATCAACACTCTCTCATTCGTCCTGATGAAATAGTGATTGCACAGACAAGTCATCAAAACCAATCAGCTGAATATTGATGTGGTGATTTACGGTTCACAAAATGCAATATGTGAGAGGCAGTTAAAAAAAAAAACAAAGAAGAAGAAGTGTTGTTTATTTATTCAGGAGGAGTGGGACAAGACGTTGACTGTGCTCCAGATTCAGCTGGTAACCGTAGAAACCCTGCGGGGTAAAACGCAGTCGGGGGGAGGAGTGACTGGGAGTGAAGGAATAAGACAGAGAAAGACATTAAAAAAGAAGAAGAGCACTGTGCAGACATGGCAGCATATTTGAATTGCTTGAAACAACACGTGGGTAATGGCATGCTACTACAGAATTTTATTATACAGCAGACACCATCCAGTAAGTCTCACGCAGAGCCAATATCAGCTAGGTTTCCCCCCTGCCCAGGTCTACCAACTCTTTTTTCATTTTTTTAAAGAAAGGATCAATACATCATAGAGATTCCTTTGGTATTTTAC
This sequence comes from Toxotes lorentzi, assembly GCA_037833715.1. Classification (NCBI taxonomy): domain Eukaryota; kingdom Metazoa; phylum Chordata; class Actinopteri; family Toxotidae; genus Toxotes; species Toxotes lorentzi. Next base: position 17,663,496 of record JBBMJY010000004.1, on the reverse strand, counting down.
CAGCACAAAACTACAACACTGAGGAAGTCAAAACTTTTCTGACTCTTTCTCAATCTTTTATCTTTCTGCTCTTTCCATTTACCACTTGATTTTAATCACTATTGCACTTTAGCACACACTGAAATCTTGTACTGTCTGTGTTATTGGATTCTTTGCCATGATTGTGTTGTGATGAGTGCACGTTGTCCTGCTTTCCCAGTTGCGCTGGGACAAATTCCTTTCAGCTTGGTCGACATGGCAATAAAGTAATGGAGTGGGATAGGACACACTGCTGTAAAGAGCTCTTAATGCTGAACTTATTAAGTAGTATTATGGCCCTTTGTATCATCTTGGAAAGGGAATTCCTTCCTCTTTTTTTCCCGCTAACTGAACTATTGTGGGGTGTTAAGAGTCTAAGATTTAAGGGTTTTATTGTTTCATGATGTGAGCTTTAAGAAGTTTTTAAAATAGATTCAATCTTGTAGCATGAAAAGCAAGTGCAAGGCTGAAAATCGGTTTCAGTCATTTCCATTTCTTCTTGCTAAAGGGGAAAATGGCTAAATTTAAACATACTAAATTTTGTCATCAAATACTGTCTTTAGAAATTTATATCAGTTAAACATTGGCATCACCACAAATTCAGACACTGACACGTATAGACACCCTCTGACAAACACAGACGTGTGAATGGAGCCAAATTGTGCTCTGTGCAGTCTAGTCTGAAGAGCCAGCAAAATAACAGGGTGGATGAGTGGGTGAGAGAGAGGGATAAGAGGGTTTTAGGCAAAGGTAGACTGATTGAGGTGGGAGGCTGAGACAGAGGGGTGAGACGAGAGCAGTAAGTGGGGCTGAAAAAAAAATGATGGTGCTGAAAGGGGGATGAGAGGTTGTTAGAGCGATGGGTGAGCGGGTGGAATCGAGTGTTGGGCCACAGGTAGACAGATAAATGATGTGTGCTGAGGCAAAGAGGTGGAGTGGTGCTGATAGGTCCTGAGGGGCTGATAGAGATAGGTGTTGTGTCAAAGTAGGGCAGGTGTGAACAGGCCTGATTTGCTGACATTAATGTTATGACTGGAGTAAGGCTATCTGGAGAGAGCTATTGAAGAGCTTATTGTCCGTGTTAGTGTGTGTATGTATGACCAGATGGTCTATTAGAAAGAAAGAAGAATTTTAGAGGAGAAATAATTGTTTGCTTCTGTAGAAACAAAACTACAAATTATTGACTCACGCTATGTTTCAATAGAAGAACAAAATGAATGTTTTCAGACAAACAATGTCATGAACATGATTCTCCAGATTAATGTAATAGTTTGATTGAGTTGCTTGCACAAGGTTTATATAAACCTGTCGTCTAATAGAAAATAGAAAAGTATTACTCTGCTTACTCTGATTTTAATCAAATTGTTAGAGACAGTTCATAAAACGCAAAGCAGAACTCGTATCACTTTATTAATTAAGAAAGCTGCTGAGACCTTGCAAAACCTTTGCAGTACTACCAGGGAGGAAGAGAAAGGCTTTAGCGTGACCACATAAGGACAGGTAAGAAGGGAAGAGAAAGCGGAGAGGGTACCATGGGAGAAAGAGGCAGAGAAAGAGAGGAAATGAGAGATTAGAGAGACACGAAGGAAACACAACACCTTAACAGTATAAACCTGACAGAGGTGAGGAAGCAGGTACTGTTGAGAAAGAAGCTGGTGGCAGAGAAGTGAGCAACACAGAGAAGGACCAGAGGGAGAGGGGGGAGGGGGGCGGCAGGAGGTGGAAGGGGAAGTTATCTTAGTGCATCCCTGCACCTGAGTCAACAGCAGTGCTTGCAAACAAAGTACCCCCTTGAAGAGGAGACAGGAGACAATGTACTGCAGTGAGGGATGGGGGTAATGTTCAGCAAGAATGTGGCAGACAAACAGCAGGTCGCTGTGGTCTGAGAGGAGAGAGGATCCAGACCACCAAGACAATACAGTGTAATCATGGGGTACACAAACCTTTGATAAACTATAGATTTTATTATATCTGATAATATAAGATTAAACGTTATCAAGGGGGCAAAAACATTTTTCTAAAGGTCATAAACAAAATTAAAAACTGTATACTAGCTATTTATAGCAGATGTGTGCAGCTGAAAGAGCTTTACATTTACAGGAAATTTACCGTCTCGGTCAAAGAGCATACGAGCAGAATGTACAAATTTGCATTACATACTGTAAATGATCATTTTTTAAAATCTGCTGTTACAGATAAAAAAAAATGACCCTCCCACTTGGCGCCCACTTCTTCATTTGTGCATCACACACACACACACGTAACAGATTCTGAGAATGAAAGAGGACCTACGCCCAGAAAGTTGCATCAATGTTCTGCAAATTTCAGCAACAACAAACTGCTTCAGTAATCTTGGCACACAATGGGTCAGTTTTCCAAATAAAGATTAAGTTTAGGTGTTGACTAAAACAAAATTCTGGAGATTAGTATTGAAACTAAAGATTATTTTCATTATCGATTAATCTGCCTTTTTTTTTTTTTTTTTTGATCGAGTCATCTTTTAGTTAACACACAGCATTCACGGTATAGCAATATTTAAGTACTGATTTTTAGCTCACCCATATCGACACAAACAAATGCTTTAGAGCTAAAGAGGAGAACAACAGGCAGAAACAAGTTGCATCTTGTGATGTGTTAAATTAGCATTTGACCTCCAGGCTGCCTTTAACATACGGCAACTAAAATCAGCATTTCCAGAAAGAAAACCTTAATTTCCCTTTCTTCAAAGCAGCATCTTCCTAACAGTTGCATGTTTCTGCTACTTAACAGAGCAGGAATGATTGAGTTGCATCATTAATATGTATGCCACTGAGGGTAAACTCCAGTCAATCATTAAAACCCTGGTTACATCGAATAAGAGTCTCCTCACAGTACTGTCCTGTAGGATTTCAGCCAATGTTTCAACAATGTCTTGTGACAAAAACAACACTATCAATAAGACAAGGATGTCAACAACATGTCAGCAATGTGGCATCTCTTCAGTGGATGGGGTCGGATCTAGGTCAATGGGTCCATTTCCTGAGAGTTGAGCTCTTGTGCGAACTCGAGTTGGGGGTTATTGTTAGGGCTCTGAGTGGCTACACTAAATAGAGGCACATTAGTGACCTGTATAAGCTCCACACGACTCACTGACATCTGAGTGCAGGCCTAAGGGGAGTGGACAAAGGCAGTCTGACCACACACACGCACACATTCATGTGCCTAAAAGCTAATGCACCACAGGACAATAACAAAAACACACAGTCTAATAGAAACCCTATACAGCACCCACCACAGGGTTTTTTATCCCCAAAGAAACTCAATCCAAAGAACACAAAAAAATCCATGCAGCTCTGCCTGTAGGCCTTCATCCTTATCTTTTGTTGCTCCAAAATGCACACACACACTCAGACATATTCACATACATAATTGCACATGCACACACTTACAAATGCACACTCAGGCTGTTGAGGCCGCCTTGTACAATCCCACTGCATCACTTCCAGGTCAACAAGCAGGAACGTGAAGTGTGACTATGTGCTGAGAGCTGAGTCGCTGGCCAGGTCTGCATTCTCTTTAACTAACTCTCTAACTAACTGTAACTAATGCAATGTGTGGGTTGAAAGGAAAGATGGAGCAAAGGAGAAGAGGAGAGAGGAGACAATGGCTAAGTGGCCTGTTTTTTCTGCTTTAATTACACAGTCACATGGACGTACACTTGGACAGAAAAAAACACACTCGAAACACAAAGTCTGCTCACACAAAGTGGGGGGTTGTAAAGATTTCCAAGCAGTGATGAAAAAGATCCCAGGAAGGCCAAATCTCCCCAGTGCAAACAAAGCATAAACACAATCTTTGAAGACACTCTTTGCACTCCCACAGTAATTCCTCCCTTAAATCCCTACTCAGCACTTCACACACAATTGTATTTCCACTCTCTCACTCTGAAGTCTTTTACACCGGCTTCCTGTTCAGGTAACACGTCTCCTCTCAAAACAGGTTTCCCTTTACCACCAAACACATTGCCATATCTCCATATCTTCATATGTCCATATCACAACTCAGTTTCTGCCACCTTTTCAAATTGTACTTCTCTGGAATAACAAATATCAACTTGTTTTCACTGCATGAATCTTTTGTTTGCTGATCGCTCAGTAAACAAGATTATATATTCAAATTTCCCTGCTTTTTTTTCTTATGTTGTTCTTCTGTTTTGAGGGCACCCTAGAAATATGAGGATCTAACCATATCAAATAAGATGCAGATGCATGTACACACGCGCAGACACACACAGACCAATGTGTGGGCTGGGACGCAACACTGATCAGAGATAATGGGCAGACATGGCAGGGATAGCAAGGCTGTCACACCAAGAGAGGAAGGAAGGAGGGATGATGGAGCAAGAGACAGAAAGAGAGAGATAAAGAGAAAGAGAGTGTGAGAGAGAAAGCGGGAGGGAGTGGAAAGGAAGGAAGGAAGGAAGAAAGAAAGAAACTCCCAATTCATCAGCAGACACAGAAGAGACAAAAGGGAGGAAATGAATGAGGGCACATGCCAGCTCACGTCAGCTCTGAGACACCCCTCCTCTGTCTGGACCCCTTCTCAATTAGAGGCATCCCCTTCTGCTTCTCCCACTCCTTTTGCATCTTCTTCTTCTTCTCATCAGGGGGCTGATGTCTAGGAGCCTGACACGAAACAAAATGTTCTCCACCTGATATTACGCACTCCCCAGCTAACAGCCCTCGCAGTCCTGTTCAACCAGACGAGTGACATTACAAATGGACGCACATAAACACGTTGGTGTGACATAATGTTCACACTGACTCATTCTGCCTCTCTCGTCTTGCACAGTTTCTCATATTTTCAAAAGCTCGTGCTAAAGGCCAAGACCATGGAACACAGACACACAAACACACTAATAATGTTCTTCAAATTAATATATAAAACATAAATGGCATGTTTCCATATTTTCCACATGGTTTTCCATTGTCTGAGGTCTGAACACTGCTCTTTTAGTTACATAATTTCATTGTGCTCTCTGCAATGGCTTGATGGCTCCTGAAAATTAGCATTACCAACTGTTTATTTCAATATTCCCAACTCCTAATATTCACACATTTTCATTTGCCAGTTTTCTGGAAATTCAGATAAAATCAGTGGATGGAATGTTTTTTTTCATTAATTTTTTTTTTTTTTTTTTTAATTTTTAGGTACATGAAGAGGTCAAATTATGACCCCCATGTCTGGCAACCACTGCCTTGTTCTATCATCTACACTGCAAAGGGGTTCCTTACTCTTGCATGGAGAGAAGAGAGAAAAAAGATTTCCGTGTCTCTCCGCCCTCAGCTGTCAGTTTTGTCTTGGTTTTCCCAAAACAGATTTCAACAATATCTGTCTGGTACTGGTCTGTAAGTGACAGCAGCAGAGAACTGGGAGGGTGAGCGACAGGAACACACAGACACTCAGAGAGAAGACAGACACACAGAGAACCCACAGGCACATAGTCAAACACAAACATTTAAACAGCTTGATTGCATGTGGGGAGATGGGCACTGGGGGGCTGCATAAGCCCCATATTTGCTCAACAGCAGAAATAAGTGGACCACTGAGGAAGAGGGATGAAGCGTTAGCAAAGCAACGGATAGAAAATGAGAGAGACAAAGATGAGAGAGAGAGAGCGAGAGAGAGGGAGAAGAAGACAGGGAAATAGAGATCATCCCTCTCATGTTAATTGCATCATCCCTTTATCATGGCCGCCACATGCTCATCAAACTGAATTTTATGTGCTGTATCTGTAATCATAAAGAGAGGCCATTCGTCTGATCTGCCACAAGGTCAGAAGAGTATTTTTCACTGTAGAGGAGAGAGATGTCAGAGTATTTATAGTAAGCTTGAGTTCCATGTTAATAATAATGATGATGATGATGATTATTTCTATTTATGTAATGTATTATTTGATGCATGAAGCTCTTTATGAGCTTTACACGAGCAGATCAAAGGATAAGTATGACTTAGATAATTGTATTTATAGTATAGATTATACCATGGCTGCAAAATAATTGCTAAAAGAATTTCCCTATGGGGATTAATAAAGTGTGAGACTACAATTGCACTTATTCACATTATGATTTGCCTATCATCTGTCAATCATAAAAATCTGGTCCCTACAATGTAAACCATCAAACTTTAGGGTTAGGACTTGGGCTTTGATTACGGTTGTGTTAAGGGTTAGACTTACAGTGCTCGTGTGGTGGTTATGGTCTCAGTCAAGGTCATGAATATCAGTGAATGCAGTGTCCTCCTTAGAGACAACAGGATGTGCTTGGCTGTGGGTGTTTATGTGAGGCTGGCTGTGTGTAGAAGATTATATGCCTACCTATATCTGCCCTAAAGGTGAGCTGACTCTGCATGAGAGCAATGTATCAATCTGGGTCAGTATATACACATTCTCACAAATACACACACACACACACACACACACACACACACACACACAATACAAACGCACACGCCCATGAGGCTCACTTAAAGGAGCCCCATCCCCCTCTTCACGCTCACACACTATATTAGCTTACTGTACACAGACGGAGCACATGGTTGTGCAGATGCACACGCACACTAATATTTGTCCTGAACACACACTTTCACGTGTAGTAAATGGACACACATACACATAAACCTGAATGAGCAGTGTGTAACAGTATATGAGATGATGGCTTCCCCCCTATTTCACAGCCCTGGGCTTTCACAAAGTCTTTGTCAATTTTGAAAAAAGTGTGCACATGTCTCACACACACACACACACCAGTTTTTATCTGCCACTATAAATCCCTTCACGGATCACTTCCTCAAAACACCCTGCCAATATTCAACTTCCTCATGGCAGCAACTGAAGCACTGAATTGTAGCAAGAAAGATAACATGGAGGAAAGATAAGAAGAAAGAGAGAACAGGAGGGAGAGAGAGAGAGAGAGAACAGGAGAGAGAGAACTACTTCAGATTTTTTATTTACTTATCAAAATCAAAACACTTAGTAAAGGTTGATGAGCATCACTCTAAAGCTTGATTCTCTATTTAACAATTATCTTATTTTTAAACCTTATTAGAGCTTTGTCAATGAATGTACATATTCCTAAAGAGATCATTTAGCACATTATTACTAAATCACAATTACTTTAACTTTTTATAATGTGGATACCTTATTTGTTCTGGCTGTTACATCAGCTTGTCACAAAACCTGGATTTAACATTCAATAGAAATATTACTGTAAATACTATAATGACCTTGGAATATGTTGTCTTGTTGATCATAAGGCCCTGATATCAAATGCAGGACTAAATAACAAAACGACCCACAAAACTAAATCATTTGACATGTTACTTGGACTTACTTTTCTTAATGGAACAGACTAAATGCCTGAGAAAACAGATTTTTGTTTGTTTTTCTGTCTTTTGTTTTTTTTTTACTTCTCTAAAGAAGAAGCACACAAGTGAAGGAGGAGAAAGGACAGCGGAGTCTTTGTGCCCTTTGACCCCTCGTAATTCTTTGGCTGTCTGGATGCCTGAAGATGACCTTCTGCACAGCTGAGACCTAACACTTCCACTAACGCAATTATGCACATACACACATTTGAGTGACAAATGCTAAATACGTATGAAGTATTCAGAGGGTAAAAGTCCTTTGTATTCCCTCTCTCTTACTCTGACTTGCTGGCTACAGTCACTCTCTGGCAAGTCTTCGATACCACGCTGCCTTTAACTGCTGGTCTCTCTGGACTTTCAGTGGCTCTTAGGTTTCCCTCTTTGTCAGTGTAGTCTTTCTCTATCTGTTCCTAATGTTAATATTTCCACACAACACAGCTCACACACACTAAGTAGGCTAATGTCTTTATCAGATACAAATCCATGGTGTGTGATCCCTCTCTCTTCATTTTGCATTGTGCACCTTTGATGGTATAACCAGAAATTTTGAGCACCCACTTGGGCTTGTTTTAAAAAAAGAAAATTCCCGGAGTGCTACAGCTCTTTAACAACCTTCTGACAACTCATTACTGTAAGTACCACTTGGGTTTTTGATCTGGAGAATAATCTCACTTTATCTCAAGTAATTTCATCTGTCCTGTACTTCGTACGTAAAAGCTCCCAAGCAAACACACACACTGCTACAGTATGCATCACTGTGTTTGCCCTTTGAGCTATGCAGTTTGTTCAATGGCGGGGAAATGTCAGGTGCTGCCAGTCCAGAGGGCTGTTAAGGTATTTTATCATCGCCAAAGTACCTCAAGTAGAAAACTAAGAAACGTCCCAGTGAGAGCATTAATGATTGATAAACTTTCATCAATGCACACACACTGGCCCATGCAGGATAGCTATCTGAACGAAATGTGTGCAAGGCTTTTTTAGGTGCAGTGCTCGTGTGTTTATACAAAATTTGAATAAGTGTGTGTGTGTGTGTGTGTGAGTGAGTGAGAGAGAGAAAGAGAGAGAGAGAGAGAGAGAGCGGGAGTGACCCAAACAGGGGTATACTATACTAGCTAAGGAGAGAAGTCAAACTCACAGAGAGACACATTGTGTAAGAACGTATGCCATCTTAGTAAATACATTGGTATACACACACACACACACACACACACACACACACACACACACACACACACACACACATAGACCATGTACAACAAAAAGCTTGTACTCTCACTCCTTACTGTAACTTCATCTCCTTTCTCACACAAACATTAACATTGATATGTTTCTAAACACACACAACATGAAGCCAGTTCCCTTAAACACCCAAGAAACTCTACCTGTCCCTGTCAATCACAAAGCTCCCAAAACATCCTGAAAACAAGAAACGTATCTGCTCACCTTCACTTGTGCTCCCTCGTGCTCCACACCTGTGTAACAGTTAATTCCCTGTGGTGGTTAAAACACTGTCAGCACGTGTCCTCTCCGAGAGCAAACAGGGGAATCCTTGCATCAATGAGACGTCTCCTGCACTCCAGCGCAGCGTTTGACTCTATACACACACACAAGCGCATTACAGCACATACTCTCACATGCTGCCTCTTGCACGCCTAGACCAGACTGAAGGCTGAGGAGAGGGTGTGTGTGTGAGTGTGTGTGAGTGTGTGTGCTGCCTGAGTCTGAGCCCGCCCCTCTTTTCTCTCTGGTTCTCCCATTCTCTCCCACATGCACTCACCCTACCCCCCTCCTCCTCCCCGTTCCCTCTCACCCCCCCTCCCCTCTCTCTCTCTCCAATTTCACCTCCCCCGGCTTGCCAATTGACCGCCAGCATGTGTGCTGGGTCTGTGCCTCTAAGCCTTCAGATGTTCCAGTCCTCTTTTTAATTGCTGGCTCTCTGGCCTCAAAAGTTCTACACAAAAACAAAGACACACAGATTCGGTGGACAAGCACAAACATATAAGGATACATGTACAGGCACAAACACATTTGCATACAATTAAAATATATTGATTAATTAAGTAAATATGAGTATGTGTAAAAAAAACAACAACAAAAGAAATAGATAATACAAACCAATGCAATGAAAAATAAAATGTGCAACTTGTAAGATATAATACACAACTGCAGAGACTTTTGTTTAAGTAGAAAGCAGAAAAAAAAGGTGCACAGTGGAGTACAAGGAGAATCCACCTCTCTCTCTGCAAATCTTCCACAAGATCCACTGCAGTTATAATGCTGCTACACACTTGTCTATTTTTTCTCACATCCTTCCTTTATTGTTTTATAGCCCACCAGCCTTTTTGTAACAGAATCTTTGAATGAAAAGAAGGCACCCACAAGTGGTAGTTTTTGCTGTTTGTACTATTGTCTCCCACGTTTCCAGACCTGTAGGCTTGAAACAAGGCTCTGAGAAGTTTGTAGCCTGCTCCTTCACTGACAGCAGTGGTAACCAGCTTGGATTCACAACAGTTACAATGGATTCCAACAGTGACCCAGTTTTATGGCAAATAAATAAATAATAATAATTAAAAAAAAAATCAAGATATCCATAGAAACTACTCAAACTACTCCTTAGACTGTCTACTCCACTGTTCTTTCCAGGCTCACTATGTTCTAAACACTCATGTTTGCCAAAATGTGCCAAAAATCTCAAATTCACAGCTTCATATTGTTGCTAGCATGGTTAGCTATTTGCCTTTCAGAACATCGTGGGCAAACATAAGTGCATGTGACAAAGGTAAACACAAACAGTGTAAGGTTTCACACAATTTGGAAGTGTCTCTGTCACAAGACTAGGATAATCATGCAGGGAGAAATCTTCATCTGGACCTTATCTGTAATGTGATTAGGTCAAATTTACCTGAATGATAAATAACTTTTCTCTGGAGATAACTTTCTCAAATTTCTGAATGATCATCAAGATCATTCACCAAAATGTTTGGCTTGACGAAAACAGGGATTACATAGTACACATAGACATAACTGGTGTTTGGGAGTATTTGACATTTATAGAGGCAAACGTGTCAGGACAAAGGGCAGTGAAGGTAACAGATCCACCCAACAAAAGGACTTCACACAGTCACCACAGGGGAGAGAACGGAGACAGTCACAAACACAATGTCGCTAAAATACGTGCACACCGGTACAAAAGACAACACACACACACATTCACAGCTTTTTGCCTCCAGGCATATGATGACATTTCAGCACCTAACTCAGACAATACCACTGCAGTACTTATTGTCTATTACAGTTCTTTTGTGTGAAGCATGTTTGTATGTACGCGCACATATGATGTCTCTCTGTCTGTTGGTCTCCTAGCACCTGTCCACTCATTCTCTTTCCAGTCTGTCTGCTTCCTGTCTGTCTCCCTGTTTGTTTATTTCTGTGTTATCTAACAATATAGCTGGAGAAGGTCGTGTCCTGCTGGGAGCCGACTGAAGCAGGAAATAACCAATCCAGAGGATGAGCAGGGGCTTAGACAACTAGGTCCCACACTCCTGCCCAAACGCAGCGTTATTGGGCTGTAATGCAATTACCCAAAGAGTGGGGAGGCATTGGTTAGTGGTTTAAAGACAACCCAGAGCAAGGGCTGCGATGGCATGTTGGCACAAGCAGAATACAGAAGAGGTAATAATGACAACAGCAGGTGGAGGATGTTATGTAAGCAGAGAGGAGGGCTGGAGAAACATCAGGATGTCGGGGTTTCTTTTTGTTTGCTTGTTTTGCTCTATCTGCGCTCATCATTTGGCATGCTGCTTTTGTGATGTGAACATGCTCATTGTTTGTTGTCAGCTGTGCAGTCGGCAGTTAGGACAGCGAGGAGTAAATGAATATCAAAGCCTATTCACCAGTGGCGCTTTCTGTTGAATAAACAGACTATTTGGTAGCAGCACTGTAAGTGTAGCCGATTTTGTTCTCCTGTCTTCCCAGACACCTGAGCAGGCCTTTCAGCACAGCAGACTCCACCTTTCAATCCTTCTCAGATGTTATCGCAGTGTGCATGTGTGAGTTGGTGGTGGGGTGGCAATATGAGTTCCAAAGGGATGAGACACAGATTGGTTTCCCGTTTCATGCCATCTCTGTTGCTAAACATATCATATTGAAATTCATGAACATACTATATTGGGGACAAAAAACAAGGTATGCACGTATACACAGGATGCCCTTTTCCCCCACCAAACCAACACCCACCTTGCCAGATTTGATAAAATCATTATCACCAGCCATGCGAGTGCAGTTGATGAATAATGTATGTACCACTGGGCCACAATAGTAACATCCCTTCTGGCCTGCTACCTTTTTCTTAGAGTCACAATGGCTACCAATTGGTAGTTCCACTGCTTAGGGTCATATCAGCTAATCCCTGTCTTGCACTATTACATTTTCCATTAGCATGGCACACCGCTATATATGCACATGCACTGTGGTATGCTTACAAAGCATGACACACACACACACACACACACACACACACACACACACACACACACACACACACACACACACACACACACAC
>JBBMJY010000004.1:17602653-17647656 GCA_037833715.1 Toxotes lorentzi | reverse complement strand
ACACACACACACACACACACACACACACACACACACACACACACACACACACACACACACACACACACACACCAATGCAAGTGATTTGTTCAGACATATGGCCCAAGAATATCATTTATCACAAGAGGCACATGCTTACTTATTTTAAACACACATGCATACACATTTTCCTGGTTATCTATGCAATCATAAACTTGTATAGTAATTATTGAAGTAACTACAATGAACAGAAAATGCATAAACTTTTCTTTTAAGCTAACTTTTGGCAGTAAAACACTGAGTTTGATATCTGGTGGCATTTCTGAAGATTAAAACCCACATTTGCAGACAACACTATAAATATACACAAGCATACACTAAATGGAAAAATCCTTCAGTCTGCAGAGGTGGAAGATATTGTGCAGTGGGGAGTCAGGGGAGGACACCTGACACCCCACTGCACCCTCCAACTCTGAAGCTTTCTGTTTACATCAGCAAAACCAAGCACCGTTGTGCCCTGCTATGAAAAAATCAGGACAGAGTGTTGTGCTGTTCTCCCATGTCTGCGGCAGAGTTGGACTAGTGTGACCCTGCTAACACATCAGTGCTTTGATAGGTTTCTGCTGTGTTAGCTGGCAACCGCAAATAATTAGAAGCACAAATGGCCAGAAAGAGGCAGACAACAGGAGGCAGAGAAGGAAGGGATTTTAGTGGAGCTCTGAAATGCTGCCAAGCTAGTGAAGGGTTTTAGTTCAATGAACCCCACAAAGCCTCAGGACAACCCATACTTCATCTGGCCATTTGACATAAGAACTAAACAAACAAGAAATTTTAAGATATCATTAATTGCTCTATTTAGCCCTGAACAAGTGAAAATTTTGTCAACAAATGTCACACTATCTGCTTAATTATTGAAAAGTATCTAGATCCCAAATCATATCTTATGTTTTCATGTATTATCACTCATCTTAAAATAAAACTTCTTATACAACCATGTACATTTTCTAACAAAAACAGCGTGGTATTGGTTTACCAGTGTTCTCCCAGATTGATTCATTTGTTGGCTGCACCGTTGAAGACATGTTTAAAGCATTAATTTATTGTTTCACTTTGTGCTGCCGTCATTATTATTGACCCGAATTATAGGTTTTTGCAAAGTAAATGATTGGTCTTGTTTCCATTTGGCAAATTAGCTTTTTCTGCAATTGCTATGGCATTTAAACAGTCTAATACTGAATTACTGGATTAGTGCATTGATTTTCAGTTAGTGGATTTACATGGAGAACACTGGTCATATGTCTCAATTAGACACTGTCATAAATACAGAGGATCTACACACACACACACACACACTTCATAGCCCTGGGTCATATGAGAAGAATGGAGATGGCCTTTAGGTGGTTGAGTTGAGCCGAAGCAGAAGAAAGCTGTTCCTCACACAAACTGTTTGTTCCTCTCTAGATAATGGTACTTAGAGTATAAATCAGCACATTCAGGTATGTATACTAAATGAGTGACAAGTTGCCCTCCTGATGACCTCTTCCCTTCTTGATGTTTTCAACTGATGAATTGAGCATTCAGATTTGAACCACAACTAAAGCATGAAACTGGCTTCACAGCCACAGTCAAAGAGCTGCTATTGATCCAGGTGTAGAACATCAAAGTGTAATAGAAGGCTCAATAGACTAAATGAAAAGCAAGTGCAAGCACCGTAAACAATTCAACCCGAAACAGTATGAACAACAAATTCAGTGACAGTGATTACAAGTCAGAAAATTCCATTTAAATACCATAAACAAGAGTGAGACCAAATGTACTATAAAAAATAAATTAGCACAGTAACAAGGAAACTGTGGATACAAAATGCTAGTCACCAACTTAGTTACACTGGGCTTCAGGCCAGGAAGAAACACAGTATCATCAGTGGAAGATCAACATAAAGTTCCCATAGGAAATACAGAGCAGTAATTAATCTAGTAAATATACACACTCTGCAAGAATAATGTCATATCATTTAAACCATAATAACAATCAGCCAAGTGGGTTAGGGTTAGGAAAAAACATTCTCGTCAGCCTCTGATTTATACTTCCGCACTGGTGATATCAGGCCTTTCTGACACTGATGAACATTTCACCACTGCGGAATTAATTGTTTAAGTCATTTTTCAAGCCAGAATGAAAAAAAAAAAAACAATCGCTGGTCCGAGCCTCACAAATGTGAAGATTTGCAGATTGTTTTTGTCATTGTCAAAACTAAACAAAACAAAAAAATTAATATGTCAACTTGTTCGGGAGGACTTTGTGACAGGCATCTGTCACAAAGTCAGTGAACACCATCTGAGAACATATGGAAATGTTCTCAGATTTTACAGACCAAAGTATTAACTGAGAAAATAGTCCGCAGATGCAGCTGTAATCTTGTAACAGTTCCTGAACATATTTTACTTTCCAAAATCTTTTCAGAAGTAGATGAATAATAAGTGAAACGTGGGGTGAAGTGTATAATTTCAGTCTGGGTAATTCAATAGAATGCAAAATATGCGCATATTAGAACAGTAATTTCATCCTTCATCTCAGAGAGCACAGGGGTCAGAGCCCAAACTCGCTCCATTATCCGTAATGGACAGAAAGAAGAAGGAAAGAAGAGCAGAGCAAGAAAAAAAAGGAGGGGGGGGGTCAGAAAAATGGACTAAAGAGTAAAGAAACAGCAGCATGTGAGGGAAGTAAAAACATTCCTTCTAGTCTGGCCATAGACAATGTAGAGTTTATATTCTGTAGGAGGTGAACAGGAGCATCAGTGACCCTCTCTCCCTCTTTCATTCCTCCTTCTCTCTGTTTTTATTCTCCCTTCCCCCCTTTCTTCCCTACCTCCCTGACAAGAGAAGAGTGTGCAGTGGTCTTCTTTCTGCCGGCAACCGCAGAACACTTCACACCTGAGCAACACATCTCACACACACATGAGAGTCTGAAATGGAAAACTCAGACATACACACATGCACACAAGTGCACACCAAAAGCTCTCATGAAACAACATAATCAAAAAGCACGAAATGCGCGTGGTGTGCCTCTACAGGAAGGTCACCTTGCAGACAAAGATATGTGCAGACACACTTGCTGTAGGTTTGGTGTGAATAAAGACTGATCTGTCCTTTCAGTTAAATGATCAGACCCATGAACAGAATGTACAGTATCTCTGGACTGTGACACACCCTCTCCTATTCACCGTCCTCCCTACGATTTAAGCTGACAGCATTTGGCAAACTGGTTTCCTCTCTTTATCTTGTTCTCTGCTTCCTCTTTCTGTAACTCCCTGATAAATATTTGCTTTGATAACATTTGAATAGGGAATGAATTTACATAACGGAATCCAGAGTCTGTCTGTAGGGAACAAAATCTGCATGAACAGGCTCTGTGGCACAGCACAGTATATTTCTGATCTTTAAGAATAAGATATGTTGTGTGCAATTTATGGAGGTAAAATACGTCAATGAACAGCAACATGCGTATTATTTCATTTTAGTGTGTACATTTACATAGTTTGTTTAGAGCTGCAGCTGATTATGTTCATCATCCAACAACCTGTTCGGACGGTCAGTCAGTACCCCACTTTGCTCCAGAGAAACATATCTCAACAATTACTGTTTGGATTGCCATGAAATTTTGCTGTGAACATTCATGGTCTCCAGAAAATGAATCCTAATGGCTTTGGTGATGCCCTGACTTTTACTCCTCTCCAGAACCAGCTGTAGGTAAAAGTCCATGTGTATCTTAACATCTACAAGATGAATTTTGTTCTAATATTTTCATGGGTAGTGGGTATGTGGTGGCAAGCTATCGTTTGCAAAGATTGAGTACACAACTTATGCATTTTAAAACACGTAAGATGGTTTTTCTTCACATGGGATTCTCTGCTTTCTTTTCGTGGTCAACATATGTGACGTTGCTGCCATTGACCATTCAGGAGGTAGACACAGAAGCATCTCTGGAATGTCACACAAGGTCAGCGTCTGGCAACATACTCAGCTGCCAAATGACCACTTGTGTCTATCCCCCTGCCTTCTTTCATACAGACATCTACCTAACAGTGCTGAAAATCCTACAGCCATTCATCCTAGAAAGAATAATAAGCACCTTCTTGAGCAAAAGTGAGCGTTAAGGTTGTGTAGAGCTAGGTGGTCTCTCAGTTCAAAGGTGAGACCCCAAGACTGCTGTTTGACCATGGATGGGTACTCTCGTGCACAAACTGTGTCTATCAAGAGATGGAGCATGGCATGATGTCAGAAGCACAAATGTATCAGAGCAGAAAATGAACAGCAGAAAAGAGAAACTAGCTGTGTTTAAGGGCTCCGCTCTCATGATCACATGACACAGAGCTCAGGGGTCAGAGGTTAGGTCACAGGGGCCTTGTAATTAGTCTGTCTACCAACCAACCATGTCTCATAGGACGGGCACCATTTATGGCATCTCACCCCTGACCTGTGGCTCCTAGCCTCTAAAATATCCCCACAATGTCATTGGTACATGGTGTACTGGAAGGCGAACTTTCACCCCAGAGAATAGAGGAGAGTCACAGGGGAGAGAGTGCCGATACCTCAATAGGAGCATTCAGGCAATAGAAGCACAGAGGGGGTTCCTGGGTTTGTTTCAAAACATGTATATGTGTGCATTCAGTTACCAGACTGTGAGCTATCTTTTGAGGGAAGAACTATACCATAAATCACACCAACCTAATGCAATCTTACTGGATGAGACCTACCACTTAGTTAGGGAGCTGCTGGCCTAAATAAGCTTTTAATTTTCCCACTGAGTGACACCCAGGGAGATGGAAAAACATTTCACCTCATAAATCACCCATACAGTTTGAAGATGGGTGGGAATGTGGTACGTACAGCATGCAGCTGTTAAACAAGTGAAAGCCTGTCTGAAAGTGTTCAGTTGAAGAGCTGGGCCATACATCTAGTGCTGCAGCCCCGGGGGGAGAACAGTAGGAAGCCACCTCCAGTTGTATGCCAGTAAAGTGCACTCTTCTCCACTTACGTAACTTGGTTGAAAAGAAGAACCACCACCTCTGAGTCATCTTTCAGTGAACACCAGAGGCACAGCCTTACAACCTCTGAATGTGACTGTGTTCATGTGGGTGTTGGAGATCAGTTAATAGCCAGACATTTTTCCTCTCTTTTTAATATGACACACACACACTCCCTGCAACTAGGTAACAACTACGTAGCAACAAAAGCGCTGAACCCTGTAAGACTGGTTTGCCGGTATCTTTGGGCGAAACACGCACAACTGCTATGCTGTGTAAAACCCTGAAGCAATGGCAATTAAAATAATACACCTTAAGCATCACCTTTCACCCGAAGGCTTGTTGTTGGTGGCAGTTTTGCTCCAAGCCTTACACAAGTATAGCTTCTAGGGTTTGATGCAATTTGAAGGCCTGTGTTATGAAGGTGAAGGCTGATGATGTTTTTATTGGTATATTTTTAGTCAACATTTCAAAAGCATTCTCTCAGAAGTCCTACAAAACAACAGTTTTCAAACGAGAATATGGAACAAGTTTAAAATTTAAAACAAAGAAAGTGCATCATATGTAGGAACTCCACCAAAGAAATTAGGAACAAGCTTATTATTAATAGAAGGCCAGTATTATATTGACTCATAACTTTCAACATGATCTTTTGTCAACAGCTGGCTAGACAGTTCTCATTGTCTTTATCACCTAATTCTATTCTATGCTTTTATACTGACTTTGTTGGTTTCTCCTGCTGTCACGGTCTCTCTCCCTCACTGTCAGCAGCATTCATAACCTCTATTATTCATCACCTCCACTCCCAGACTATTTATACCAGCTTTTACAGTCAGCCTGTCTTTCCGCTCCGCTGGCTGCCTCTGTCTACACTAATACAGCTATTTCAACTTGTATATGCAGTTTTGGGCTGCCTTTGAGTTCTTGGCCTGAAACGGCATCACTACAGGTACCTAAACATAGTGGAAAACATATGCATGCACTGGCTTCCGTCCCGCTGGCTCCAGAGAAGAAAACAGAATTTCTCAATGGCAAAAGTCTAAAGATACTGACGAAAACTAGAACCACCGGTAGATTTTGATAAAAACCAACTGCAGATGTTAAGTTTACTGGTAAAACAAGAGCCTAAGGTTCCCCATTTTTTATTCAGCACTGTCGGCAATTCTGCTGCCTGACTTCTTTCAAAGCTGAAATTTATGAGCAGCACATAATCAGCTGTTGAGTAGAAAGCTTAGCAAGTCATGTCCTATATGTTAATAGATATCCACGTCTTGCTACGTGTATGATTATTCCTATTCACTTATTCAGAGCTAAACATGTCATGCATGAATTTAAACTACACACACTTCGGAGCTTGCCTCTGTATTGCTCCCTGAGGTATTAACTCCATTGAAGGGCCTCAAATCTGTCATTTCTCCAGGAGAAGAGCAGAGAGTGCCAAGTCACTTCACATGGCAGCATCTGCCATTCCCGTGCAAAGGAACAAGCTTTTAGAGCATGCAATTTGTACAGCCATGCACCGGCTTTCTGTGGGGAGGGATATGTATACTGTATGAGAGTGGGAGCATGTGTGTTACCGTGGGTGTGCGTCTTGGCCACTGCAGGACACAGCTTTAACGTTTAATATCATGGATGAAGAGCGAAGACCAAGACTTCAATTTCAACCCAAACATTTCAACCAGAAACTGTCATTTATATTTTAGTAGGTTGTGTCTTGTGGCCTGTTGGAGATGTTCATGAAATTTAATGTTTTTATGTTTGTGAAACAGCAATTAATAATTAAAAGGAAATAATTATTTTCACTGCAGTCTGTGTGTCCTATGACAATGAATGTTAACAGTATTAATTTATGGACATTTCCTGCCACTGGCATGCACAGCTAAACTCCTACAATGTAAAAACAAACAAATGCCCATGAGAGCATTTTTACATCTTGATGAGGACAAAATGTGATCTGATCTTTGTGTTGACGTATCCAACCAATGCTTGTCATGAAGAGGAACAATGCCCTCTAGAGGATGATTTAACTTAATGCACAATAAAGAAAGGAGCTGATCAGGGATCAAAGTTTTTCGCTGTCAGGGCCTCCTTTAATTTATTATTTTATTTTGCTTTTATTGGAAAAATGTGTCTTTTTCAACATACCTTAAACAAGTGCTTTTCTTTCTGTAGCCAGGCTTCTCTGTCAGATGTACTGCGCAGCATCATGACTCAGTGACCACACTCATGAACCCAGGCATCTGCCATATTTGAGAACAGTGTCAGGGGTCTGCATTAATTATGCATTAAAACAGTACAACACACATTCAGAATTGAAGTGCTTAATTGTTTGGCACATGCAGTAATTCTTAAATTAGATATGTATTATATTATACCATACCTGTTACACTACCTTCAGTCTTGCATTTGTGAATTGCAACAAAGCAATGGATTTTACTTTGGCGCAATTACAGCATTGGTAAATGTACTTGAAAAATAACCAGTAGTTATAACTTACTACTCACTGGAAAAGAAATGTATTAATGAAGACGAAACACACCAAATAAATAAATAACAATAAACAGTCCAGCTAATTACATGTAAGTGGTGAGATAGCCTTAGCTACCCTGTATATAAATGCATATATCTGCATATTTGAAAAATTTATTTAACAGTTTTAACATCATCAATGTAGTTTATTATGCCACATAAAAATAAAGCAGTCAAATCTAATCATCAGCTTTGATTACATATATATTTACACAGAGATAAGAGTCAGTCCATGACTTACCCGAACAGTCATTCCTCTTGTATTGGCGAATGCTAGCCTCCGGCTGACAACGTGAGGACCGGCGATTAAGACTATTGATCCCCAGTGTACAAAGCAGTTTCTCTATCTCCACTCACTCCCAGAAACCAACCAATACTATTGACTACTCAATTAGGTGATCGACAGAAAAATTAGTTAGCAAGAGTGTTGATAACAGAGTTCAGGTATTTTTTTTTTTTTTTTTTTAAACAAAACTGCCATAAATTCATTGGTAACAGCTTCCAAAATCTCAATATTTGCTTGTTTTCCCAGTTTTCTGTCACAGTTAACGGTTGGTCAGACAAAGAGAAAACTATGCTTAGGGCTCCAGGGAATAATAATATGCACATTTTACTATTAACGGGCATTTTATACACTGAAAAATCAATTTATTATTAAATAAAATTGTGAGCTGTATTTGTAATGAAAATAATTTAAATCAACAAATAAATGAAAGCAATTTGATGAGAACAAATGACATAAGTTACCTCTACAAGACTGGGGACACAAGATGGTGGATGGAGGACGTGTTATAGCCGATAATGTACTGCAGTGGGGCAGTTTTCTAATTTGACATTCATCAAAGTATGTAGAAATGGAGAAAACATGAGGTTTTGGGGGCCAACTAAGTAATTCAGCCTTGAATATTGCCATTAGAATATTGCAACCCTCTATGAAGTCATCCTTTTCTGTAACAATCAAAAATGTGATTATACCAAGACCTTATGCAGTGGCAGTTCAGCTGAAATTCCTGGTCAGATGACAGAATCTGACAAAGAATATCAGTGTCTCCAATGCAGCCTCAGACCAAACTTTGATAACAAACGCAAACAAGCCCACAGGTGGAGCGGTAATGATAGCACTACTTAATTTTTTCAGCAAGCCATACTACTGAGCAGGTATCCTTACCCAGGACACCTAAAATGGTATGCACCTATTCACGTTATAAGTTACACCTGTGTTTAACAAGTCAAAATATCCATCTACACACATCACAAATTAAGAAAACTGTTAGACACCATTCAGATGAGCTGACAATTTATTAACTTTGTAAATTGTTTACATCTGTTGATTACTTGTGCGTAACCAGTTCTTTGGGACCAAAGCTAGCCAGCAGACATACAAATCTATACATAAAATTATCATGACAAGGGTAAAGGATGGCTCATCTACTCTGTTGACTGGCCAGTAAAAAGCCAGAGAGAACTGAAAAGGACAAAATGTCACATCAAGTAGCTATGTTGGTCTTATTAAGTGCTGTGGGGGAAAGCTATTTCCAGTGCTCTGAGTTTTGGCAGATTGTTTACTGGGCGATACCAATGACTCCACAGGCCAAACGTCCGCCAGCATTGCCCGTCTTTAAACTTTCTTCATTGCCTCCTTTTCCCAGGTCATCAGCCTTCTCATGGATCTAAATGCAGGACAGAAAGCACAGGCAAAAGGTTTTCAACAACAGTTTATAGCCTAAAAACTCAGCTCCAGTCAGTAAGGTATAACATCCCACAGGTTTTTGATCCTCTCATACACCATATGGAGCCACACCTGGTCTAAAACCTGGCTTGCTTACTTGTTCGCTGGAAGTGAAATGGAAAATAAACAGGAACATTTCCTTACCACCATGGTTCGGCCAATGATGGAAAAGGGGCCGTTGAGGGTGATGATGTTGTCCGTGATGTCTATTTTGGCAACATTATCTGCTCCGGCAACCACGTTCCCCAGGTCTCCAACGTGCCTATTTACATTATTTAAGAAAAAAAATTAAAATACTGACTGAAGACAGTATTATGCCAGAAAATGACTTCTGAAATGAAATCACATCAGTATGATACTCAGCCATCATCATCATTACTATTAAAAACCACGTGTGCACAGAAAGCAAATCAGTGCTAGTTACACCTCATGTCAAATTATCTGATTTGACATTTGTTATCAGCCACATATCAAACAACAGACAGATCATATGCAAATTTTGCTCACTTGTTGACACACTGAATATGACATAATGGCTCATTACACTATTACTCTTCCTTCAGACTGGACTCACCTCTCTTCATCATTAGGACCACCATGATTTTTGTTTTGGGGATTGAAGTGAGGTCCTGCACTGATGCACCCTGGGGGGAAAAAAAACAAAAAACAAACAAACATCAGTAAACACTTCAGATTCAGTCCAAGTGTGGGTAAGACAAAACCAGGCAATGCAGTAACAATTTTCAAACCACATATATTCAGACACACACACACACACACACACACACAATTACTGTGTGATGCTCACCGTTGGTGTTGTCGCCAAAAGCATGGACATGGAAACCATGGTCACCAGGGGCAAGACCTGTGATTTCTCCTGTCACCTTCACAGGCGCTGAATTACTCTAGTAGATTGGGATTACACCGTTTAACAGAAGAACACAAAGAACAAAAGAGCTGTCAAAGCCAGGTGGCTTAGAAGGACTCTGAGATAAAGTACACAAAACAAGGTCTATTTCCATCTCATTCACACCCATACATGTGCCTGCTTTTAGGGGGGTACAGGGTGTCTAAATTCATATTCAGCCCAAAACCGTGCCTGCTAAAGCAAGAAATTATAACTGCAAGTAAGTACACTTTCCAACAAAACAGGATAGCAAAAGTAAACTCCGTATCTAATTTAACTGGACAAAATATACGTTTTTAAATCATGCATCATTGGCTCTATGTTCCGGAATCACCTACTATCACCCTCCCACATGGTTCTACCTTATCAACAAGGCCAAAAAGGCAAGGAGGAGGAGGAAAACACGCAGTGACTCAGCAAAAAAAAAACAAAAAAAACAAATGTAATTAGTGCGTCAGCGTTTGCTCTTTTTTTTTTTTTAAATCTACCATTAAAAAAAAAAAAGCAGCTTCAAAAAGAGATGCTTCCTTCTTGGTGGGGTGAGGTACACCTCATCAGACTGCCAATGTCAACGCTATAAACCTACCTACACTACAAACGTCGAAGGCTACTTATGCAACAGGCATTTCAATACAGACCCCGTTGATCATTAACAAAACGCAGGCCTTAAACGTTCAAAGGTTATGACAAGCCACTCATTTAGGCTGCTATTTTAACTAGGTAACCGCGACGGAATGACATTAACAGGCTACTCTGAATAAAAAGTGACAAGCAGTTGTTGTATGCGCAGTTAAGCTAACGTTAATTGCCGTTTTGCAACATGAAGGCGGGCGAGCGTTAATTTGCATTTTAAAAGCCGTGCACACGTTTGGTTAGCTTATGCAAATTAGCATGGGGTAGCCAAATATGAAATCAGACCAAACTCGATGCTTTCTCATTCACATACCGCTAGCTAGCTTAGCCTGACCTAAGGACCGATCTAACTTGACAGGCTTGTGAATGGAGAACTTAGCTAGCTTAGCAATCGAGCGCTAACGCTCCCTCGAGGATGCACGTTAACTCTCCGGGTACTTTTATTCAAATGTCAAGCTGGTTGGATATTTCTTCCTCTGAAAGCAAAGTAGCACGTCTTACCTCCTGTTCAAAGTAAACGGTCCCGGTGGTCTCTCCAGCTCCTTTCAGCACACAAACTGCTTTTAGCACCATCTTTCCGTTAGTTTCAGAGGACGCCCAAGTTTCGGTCTTGTGCCCTTGTTAGAGACAGTCAACTAATAGGCAGGCACATTACACAGCCAACCAATCAGAATCAAATACGATCAAAAGGCTTGATTTTGATTGGTCGCTGACCATTTCAGTGAGGAACAGCCCATTAAGTAGGTGAACAAATCCACATATCTTTAAGAATCACATCATCAATCAATACAAAAATGAATAAATAAATAAAATTGGAGCTGTTCTAGCAATGCCAAATAATTCATTGTAAGAAGGCATTATACGTTGCTTAAAAATTATTATGAAACATATTGCTTCATTTATATTTACATCAGCACAATTAACCAATAGCTTAGTATTAGCACCATCTTGCCTATACTGGTAGGCTATGTTGCTGCTAGATATGCCATATGCAAAACAAAAAAAAAAGGCAACTAAAATCTCTTGATCATAGTGCTAGATTTACCCAGTATTCATCCATGTTGCATGGAAAGTAAGTTGGGGGGGCTGCCAATAAGCCTCTTGCAATCAGAGGTAAAGTCACTTTGTCTCTGTTCTATGGTCAGTACGCTCAATATATTATATGCTGATCAAACAAGATGAGTATTTGAGGGGAAGAATTATGTTGGCTGCAAAGGTGGTTGTCCCATCAGCTTTTTGTTGTTGAGACTTTGGAAAAAAAAGTCTTACCTGTTTTATGCTCCACCATGGAAAATAAAGGATCAGTTTGTGGGCACTTGAATAACTGAATATTTGGCCCTTGGAGTGTGGGTTAAGCACTGTATATAATCTGAACACGTGAAATGATTTGGTAAAAAAATAGTTTATTAAAAACAATTTCCTATGGTTGAAATATTGAAGATTTTATGTCCACGTCTTTTGCATTTTTAACAAATCATAGAAACATCTGTCAACTTTCAAACCATGAGGAGTTTAAAAACATTAAAGCAAAGGGCCTCTGTTATTCCTTCCAAGTCAACTTGTTTCTCTCTGATAAACAAATCACAGATTATAAACAACAATTACATGACACCTTAGAATCGTCAGTGATACAAGCATATTTACAGCAGTGCGTTCCAAGCAATTCTCTTCATTTCATCATTTTAGTTTTGCTCTTGGTGCCTCTGTGATAAAACTATTCAAGAACAAAGAGTTGGGCTTGCAGAATCTGGGCTTCAGGTGTTAACAGCTTAATATCAGACAGTGTGTCCTCAGTGAAACAGACACTAAGTTTGAAAACCAAAAAGTAATTCAGCTACAGGGTTTCATTTAGCATTTTTATGTGTTTCAACTAAATCATATCTGACTGACATACATGAGACAAACAAGATGGAAAAATACAATTGAGCTCCTTTGTCGGATCCAAGATATTGCCCCTTTCCTTCCCAACACATGGGGAAAAGAAAAGACAGTCGCTAAGATAAAGCTTATTGAGCCTGCCTGCTAACTTGTGTTTTTACAAAATGCTCCAAAAGTCAAGCGGGAACCTGAATTTCTGCACTTTTTTGTGGAGTACTTAGAAAATAAACTTGTTTTGGATTTTCTTCTGTTGCATCGACAATAAGGTCCCGTTTTATTTCTTTAACTGAAAAATAAAAATATACATCTTTAGACAAGAGCGTGAAATTTAGGCAGCAGGAAAAAAACTTTTATGATGTAGATGTTAGTTTTGAAAAAGTGTCTAAACATTTAACAGAAACCAAGATGAAAATCCAGCTGATGCTCATCTGGTCAATTCTTTGCAAACAGATGCATTGCAAATGATTTTTGTATAACCATTTCTCTGTCTAGATTGTTCCAACTTATCATAAAGCCCACATATATAATATCAAATTCCTTTAGATATACCATGATACACCTGGTCGTAACTTTCCTTTCATTGTTGGTTTTTATGCCTGTTGAAATGTCTTATCTGAAATGCATCTTGGCCCATCAGTCACAATGTATGTTAGGCAAAAAAGATTTTGTTATGCAAGTTCAAGTCCTTGGTTTTCACCCTCTGAAATGGTTTCTTTGTCCAGTATTTCTGTACCCAAACAATATGATTAAAAGATCTTCATAACAGCTTTGATATAAAGTAACGTTGGATTAATACAGCAGAGTAAAAAAAAAAAAAAAAAGACCAAGTTAGATTCAGAGACCTTGTGAGGATAAGGAGAATTGTGAGAATAAGCTCAGCTTCTAATCAATCCTGTGTTTGTAAGAGTAAGTTCACTGGATTTTAAGGCCACTGCAGTCTGTTCAAAGCTGTGCCTTACTGGCTGACAAGAAAAACAAGATGAGATGAAAATGACAAAGAAAAATAAACGGCGCTTCTCTTATAATAGAAATACTTAAAAAGATATTCAGTGTTTGACAGGACATTTCAGCAAAAAAAAAAAAAAAAAAAAAAAACCCCTTTATGTAGTTGAGGAGTGCCTGCAATCACACAGATGAGACCATGGAGTAAAAATAAATTTGTACCACAGAAATCATTTGTTTCCTCGGTCTGCAAACCAACTTGAGTAAAAACATAAAAGCCACGCTCACATTAACCCCAGATGGACAGAGCTAAGACAACACACAAGCACTCCGTTCATTCTCATAACTTACAGGAAGGAGAAAAACTAAACTACAGGTCACAGCCAATATTTAACTACAGCCATTTTTCCCAAACTGATTTTGATGTGGTCGTGTTTTTTGAGACATAGATGCAAAGTAAAATTTGACCATGAATAAACTCTAAAAACCATTTTCATATGTTTGACGACATGAGGGAGAAGTTTGTTTTCAAGAAATGTGTTACTTTCCAGAAACTGTCAATTACCAGCTGACAAACTGCGACTAGTAAGAATTCATCTGTGGGATTTGAGGTTGGCTACTATAGTGAAAAACACCGGTGTTATCTTTCAGTGGTTCACAGCAGTCTCTGGCTGAAAGTTACAGTGGGCCAGTTTATGATGCTGCTTCCTGTTTTGTTTCTGTGGGCTCACTTTGAGCCGAAGTTAAGGGCTCAGAGGCCAACGGCTCTCCTGCAGCAGTAGTTACCTCTGGGGCTGGAGATACAAGTTCTGATTCTGCCTTTTGTCTAGAAGCTTCCACAATTGCTTCTTTACTGGTTTCCATGGTAACCACAGGAGTCACACAAGGCTGCTCTGTGCTGTTAGAGGTCCGAAATCTGTCCATGTTCTCCAGTTCGGCCAGTCGATCATCCCTGTCCCACCGCGTGGTCCTCTCTCGCCGTTCTGACCGCCTTGGCCTGTCCCCTTCTTTTCCTTCAGCCCCCCTCCCTCTATCTCGACTGCCTCCCTCTCCCCTTCCTCTTTCTCTTCCCTCCCCCCTTCCGTGCTCCCTCTCTCCATCATCACCCCTCCCTCGTTCTCTGTCACTATCCAGACTGCTCCGCCTCTCCCTCCAGTCCTGTCTGTCTCTGTCCCGGTCTCGTTCCCGGTCTCGTTCCCGGTCTCGTTCCCGGTCCCGATCCCTGTCTCTCTCCCATCCCCCTCCCCGGTGATTGCCCCCGTCCTCCTGCCAGCCTCCGAGCCTGTCCCTCCCATCCATTCTATCACCACCTCCTCCCCTCCCTCCATCACCAAATGGACGCCTTCCCCCTCCAAAACCTCGGTCCCTCTCTCTATCCCTGTCCCGATCCCAGTCTCGCTCCCTCTCCGGCTCTCGGTCCCTGAATCCAGGCCTGTCTCCCCTGAATGGTTTGCCATCCATTTCTTCAGGCCCTTCTAGGCCACGGGGTCCCCCTTGTCTGATAAAAGGAGGAGGTGGACCTTGAGGAGGAGGGCCATGCCCATGTGGAGGGAAAGGAGCCCTCATATTGTGGGGAGGGGGCATGCCAAAACCTCCTTTAGATGGAGGGGGCTCATGGTGCATCAGTTGGGGGTGTGGTCCCCTGGGCATCATCTGTGGGGGCATAGGGGGCATGTTGGGGTGAGGGGGTCTCGTCACGTGCGGTGGAGGGAAACGCTGCATGTGTGGTAGTGGGGGGACGGGAGGACGCTGGAGTGGGATTATACCAGGCCGTGCGCCAAGGAGACCACCAGAGGGGGACTGGATGTTTCCTGGAGGACCACCTGAAAGAGCACCTGGCGGTCCACTTGGAGGTATACCTGAAAGAGCACCTGGTGGTCCACCTGGAGGTACACCTACTTGGTTACCTGACAGGGAAAGAAATACAAAATACAGCTTTATTTTTAAAACAACAAACGACCCTGTCAGGTGTGAGGAGAGAAAGACTGACCTATAGGCCCCATCTGGTTGTTGAAGATGCTGGGACCCTCGGGGACCTCGTCATTTTTCCTGTGGCCCAGACCTGCTGGGTCCAGAGGTGGGTCCTCAACTCCACCTTTGGAAGGAGGTGGGGGACCTAAAGGCATGGCACCCGGTGGAGGGAAACCTGGGAGAAGAGGGGGGAGATGAGTTAAGAGTGCTTTCACACTAGTCTGGTTTGGTTCAGACAAACTCTGCTGCATTTGCCTGTTTGATTAAATTTGTTTGGGCTAGTGTGAATCCATGAAGAGCTGATGACAGTATTCATATGTTCCCAATGAATGAGTTACCCATCAGTCCATACCACTTCATGTTTTCAGCTCTCGGTTCATTCGTAAAAAGCTCATGTGAACACACACTAAATGGCAACAATGTGTCGTCAGCAGTGTATAATTTGGACAAAATTAGCTGAACTGCAGGTGTGAACTCAACCTGAATTTCTGTTTCTGTTAAACATAATTCCAGAACAGGCAGTGTGTGTGTGTGTGTGTGTGTGAGTGTGAGAAAGAAAGAGAGAGAGAGAGAGAGAGAGAGAGAGAGAGAGAGAGAGAGAGAGAGAGAGAGAGAGAGAGAGAGAGAGAGAGAGACTGAATGAAAGCCAGAGAGAAACGGTTTGATGGTAGTCGTAGGAGGTGCTACCTGGAGGCATCTGCATGGGGTTGAAGCCAGGTCTGATGAAAGGAGGAGGGGGGACGCCTGGGGGGAAGGAAGGCAGAGGCATGCCTATGGGACCAGGAAAGACAGGAGGCTGGAGAGAACCCACGCCAACCACTGGCTGCTGCATTGGAGGGACCTGAGAACATTTACAAGGATTTACTGTAGATGTCAAATAAAAAGGTTCTTTGTTATACTTCCCTCTGACACTCTGGAGACACATGGGAGTTAAGTAACATTGTCAAAGTTCAATAAAGATCATCTAATTTTAAAGTTATCTCATCTATTCAAATGTAGGTATGGATCAGGTGTGACACCGGTTCATTATATTATTTTAAAGGTTACTTACACACTTTATCCTTCTGATCGTATTAAAATGTGAGTCTGACTGCATTCAATTCCACAGGTCCCCGAAGGAACAGCAAGCACATAATTACACGTTTCAGCATGATGTGTCTCTGCCACCATTTTCTTTTAGATAAACACGTCTAATTCTACGAGTTTAAATATTGGCAACAGCTCGCAGCAGTTTACCTGTGCAGGAAGAGCAGCTGAGGCAGCTACAGGTAATGCCTGTGTCTCCTCAGGCTGCTGCGGCTCCGAACGACCGTTGTGGGTGAGTTCCTCCAGGTGGTCTAGAGTCTTCCTCACTCCACTCCACTCTGAAAAAGACAGATAACACTTCAATTTGTTAAAAAGCAAACTGGTTAATACACTATAATACACAATAATATCAATAACAACTTGTTGCAGGTGCACATTTCAATAAACACAAGTTTCCAAATGATAAAACCTTGTTTACTGTGTACTGCATTTTAGATCTTCATTTGTTCATATGACTTCCCGTTTTTACCTGGTGATAAGGTGTCTACATCCAGTATTCCTCCTTCTTTTAGCTCCTCCAGCTGGTCCTCTCTGATTTTAGACCAAGGTATGTAGGTGACACCCAGCTCCACATCCCAGTACTGTTTAAACTCTGCCTTTATGCCCTTGTTCAAAGCCCAAGCAATCTGCCAAAAAAAAAAACAACTCTCTTTGATTTCTCTCTTTTCTCTTCAAGTTGCTGACTTTTTGTTCAGTGCTGAGTAGCAACATGTGTAGCTCCCTCACCTTGATGGCTTTCTGGTTAACTTTGTAAGATCCTCTGCTGAGCTTCTGTAGAGCCCTGAAGGCATCTTGCCTATGTATCATGACAATATAGGCACAGCCGCGTGGAGGGATCATCTTAACAAGAGAGGAGAACAAACAGACAGGTGAGCAGAAAAACAAGGGAAGTTGTGATTTCCCTTCAGTCAGCTGAGACAGGACTCATTCTCATTATTGCATTATAGTCCTTTCTTAAATAGATACATTAGGAAAAAGTTTGGCAAAGCTCAATGCATGGGCATTTTACTAACATAAACAAATTCCACTGTTACAAACCGTGGTATGCAGTCACAGCAAGCTCAGTGCAACGGATCCATGCAAGTCCACTTACATTGATAGATTCTATCTGTCCAAACTCCTCCAGTAAACAGGCGACGTCTTGTTGTTGTGTTCTTTTGTCCAGCTGGCCCACCCAGAGAGTTGTACTGCAAACTGAATCAAAAGGAGGAAAGTTAATTGAAAAATCCCTGAGCTGTCATCCAGAGAAAACAATAAACTTCAAAGATATATACTGCACACACGCAGTTCTTTTCAGCTACAAGTCTATCTACTTCAATAAATATGACCATAAACAGATTATGACTCACTGCTTAGTGCCTCGCTCTTGGGTGGAGGGAGGCCTTTCTGCCTTCGCTCTCTCTCTTTCTCTCTCTCCCTGCGCTCCTGCGAACGAGAGCGTGGGGAATGGTGACGCCGGTCTCTGGAGCGCGAGCGGGATCGCCTGTGTCTGGACCGTCGTGTACGTGAATTAGACCGTGACCTCCTCCGCTTTGGAGACCTGAAGAAAAAAAAGGCCTTGCAACTCAGCAGCTTATCTGCACAGGGCAAATTAAATGGAAAATACCAAAGAACGCTCATCTGACAGATCATATCCCATTTCAGATGCTTACCTGGAGCCTGAGTGTGACCTTCGACCATGTCTCCCATCCCTCATTGATGAACGGTCCATGTCCATTGACAAATCCTGATGTGGTATAAAGAAGATATGGTTATTATTTGTTGCTATCAGACCTACAACACTGGGTCTACTTGACTACTACTAAGAAAGCTGGCATCAGAATTTTATTTTACATATATGTAAATAGAAATAAAAATAAATAGATAGAGATATATTTTACCAATATAATCCAAGTGCGCTTTAAGAACTTACTTTACTCTTAAAACAACTTGTTAGGTGGTACTATTTTAACATATCTTTTGTACTAATGTTAAGTCTACCTGTTGTTGCTGGGCTGCACTGTGGGGAGGGTATACCCCTGGGAAGCCTGGAGGCCCAGAAGAACCAGGGAGGGGCTGCCCTGGCAGAGCATGCCCCATAGGAGGCATCACAACTGGGAAACTTTGTCCTGGTTGTAAACTGTAGGCCTGGAGCTGGCCATTAGGAGGGAGAGGAACCTGAGAAAGACAACTGTGGTAAATATTGCGCACATTTAACAGGGCTTCCAAAATAAAATCAATTTACCAGAAACAGATTTGTCCCTTTGTCATATATTTATATATTTTTTACTGTTCATAATGGTGTTCCCTTCCACAAATAGGGGGCATGTACTGTACTGTGTATACGTATATCATTTTATACCACTTTAGCAGCTGAAAGTAAAAATGGAAAAAAGAAAGGAAAGATCAAAAAAAAAAAATTAGAGGACTACACAGGAAAGATTAGTTCTTTTGCAATGAAAAATTCTGATGTTATTACCTGTTGTGAGGGGTCTTGCGACATGTTAATCACAGGTGGTTTAAAGTGCTCCATGTGCTGTGGGAAGACTGGAGGCTGCTGCATACTGTGATGATAAAAATACACCATCAGTTTCACAGCTTCTATTTCATTTCAAAAAAAGAAAATCAGTCAAAGCTTCCCACTTCTTGGCATCACAGACGCTGTAGTACATGAAATGAATCAAGGACTTACAAGGAGGGCTGTGATACGATTTCATCCTTCTTCGTTTCTTCTCCGACTTCTGGTTCATCATCATAGTCAAAACGGTCCAGCAATTTCTAAGACAGACAGGTAATGAATGTAAAATAATACACAACTTATGACATTTTAACTTCTTAAATGTTTTGCTATGTTATGTTTACTGCAACATACTGCAAACCGAAGAAAAACTACAACGCACCGTCACTTTGTCAAAGGCTGTTTTCGGCTGGGTGGGCTGGGTGGGCAGGGGAGGTTGTGGGGTGACTATGCCCAGCCCAGAAGTGATGTTTTGGGCCTGAGTTTGGATAGTATGGAGAGGAGGCTGAGTGTTGGTATCAGTGGGCTTCACTGGCTGCTGCTGAAAGTTCTGAAGCATCTGTTGAAGCTATAAACACCAATGACAGAGAGTGAAAGAGTTATTTCTTAGTAGAGGTCCAACAGATGCACAAGAAATGACAACAATACAAGCAACAAGACTGAGGTCAAAGCTAATGCCAGTCTTCATTAGTACAAACTCACCTGCTGACCCTGTGAGGACTGGAAGAGCTGTGCCACAGCAGCAAAGGCATCTGAGTTTTGCAGCTGAGCAGCAGATGTCATGGCAGAGTTTGCCGTTACCGCAGTAACTGGCTCTTTGGCTGGAGGTGGAGAAGAACCTGATGGAGGCGAGAAAGCTTTAATGTGTGTGAGCAGCACACAGATGCATTCAAATATCGGCACCATTCATACTTATCAGCATATCAATACAATATTGTTTTAAGCAATATATGTTTAAAAAGGCTGATTTAAAAAATTCTCTACCAAGTAAACATACATTTTCTATGAGCAATTACAACAACTGCTGCTTCCTGCATACAGTCACACAAATTACCTGGCTCGTCAGTCCCTGTGTAGGGTGCAGCAGCACTGCTAGAGCCAGCTGCCATGTCCAAGAGGGGCTGAATAACCTCAATCTTGAACACCCCATTCTTCTGCCACAGGTTCAACACTCGCACAATCTTACTCTTTAAGGGAAAATAAAGAAGCAAGGAAATAGGCGGAGAGAGAATAACAGGAAGACAGTATATCTATTATTAGGAGGGGAAAATCAAATTGTAGTATTTCTGACTGAAACAGTACAGTCTGTTTTCTAGGGGTGTAACGGTTCATGTATTCGTCCTGAACCGTCACAATACACGCGTCACAGTTCGGTTCATGTACTCATGTATTCAGAAGATGAGACAATAAATGAGTGGAAATATTATATATTTATATATAATATTTTGTGAGTGGAGTGTATTTATATATATTAATACTTCGACTCATGTACCGTACAGCTGCCTTACAACGTCGACACACTGTCATTGTCCAATCTGCAACTCGCTGTCCTTTACTGTCATATTTCACAGGAAACCCGAAACTTTCCCACACTACAGATCTGAAGCAAGCAGGTGGGTCTTCGAGCTCTTGTGTGCTGTCGGAATTTGCCATTTTTGTTTGAGATTGGTGTGTGCATGCCGTGTGTAGCGGATGGTCTCTTCTTTTCCGGTTCGGGACGAATACATGAACCGTTACACCCCTACTATTTTCACACTAATTTTCACCTCATTGACATTTCAACCGCGTCTTTAGGTTCTTACCCTGTCCTCTACGGGGCAAAGGCAGAGGTTCTCAAAAGTTCCTGTAATGTTTTTGGTAAATCTTGGGCCGAACACATCCTTGTCCGGTCCAAACTGGTGTCTGGACTGCCTAACAATGGAATCCACCACATACAGGCCTGCGACTTTGTACTCAGGCTTGCACTGGAGAGAGCAGAGGGAGAAAACAGATTGTATACAAATTTAGTAAGGAGAAACTGGGTGATAACTGACTTTAGACCAGTGTGTCTCACCTTCTTGATAAACTTTTCCACAATCTGGACCACATGTTTGTAGAGCTGTGAAAGAGAGAAGCAAGAGAGTATGTTACAAGCTCAAAAAATAAGGGGATGCAGTACAGAAATACAAAAAGTACAGCTAGCTCAAACAAGTAAATCTCAAAACAAGGGAATACCAAACTCATTCTTACTTTCATAGCTTTGATGGCTGATTTGGTGATGGAGATCATCTTTGCCCGAGAGATCGGGGGCTTGGAGTCCATCAGTGAGAATAACTAGAGACAGAGTAGAGGCAGGATGTAAAGGCAACAAGTGGCAAAATCAGACCTGATATCACAAACTCTAAGCAATGACTATCCTGACCTTTACATGCAAATCATCATTTAATGTCAACAGATACTGACGTGATGAGTCTCTTAAATAAATTTTTCAGTGGCTGAAAAATTGATGATCTGAAAGGTGACACTGTGATTGGTTATGTTGCTGGTTGAGTGTCTGACAGAAACTCATTCAGACATCCCTAAAGTGCATGTTTGCTCTGTTAACAGGTGTCCATTGACAGCGCTTTGAACAAACTACGCTGACATATTTGCCATGTATGTCATAACTACCAGTGATTTGCATCCAGAAACAACAACTACTTTCTATGTTTCGGTGCAAGACACAAACTGCTATTGAAACTGCAGGACACTTTTTCAAGAAGCACCAGAACCTGCTCATAGCGCTGGGGTTAAAATTATTTGGTACAATAAACAAGCAGCAGGGCTGGGCAGGTAACAGTGATAGGATTACAGGTTTGTGTTAGCCACCCTGTCTCTGTGGTTAATCAACTATATAGGCCCAGCTACGGTAGCTATAACATTCAAAGGGCCATCAGCAGAAACGAGAGGCATCAAAAACACCAATAAATGACTTGAACTTTCAATTACCTGGACTTTTAACAATATTAACCATCAGTCTTCAGGCCTTACACTGACTTGACAAACACAGACTGTGCATATTTTTGAGGTATTTATAACCATTTTGTTTATAAGCTTGCACAAACTGCAGGCACATTAACACCAGGATAGTGTTTGCTGAGTAGCATTATTATCAGCACCAATGTTAGTGACCACACTCCCACAAACATTTACGCTAGTACAGTGGCCAATGTTTTCTGGCTATCGTTGTATTAGCATCCTGGTTGGAAGCAAATCCTGACAATTGTTTCAACTAACAACATTACTTGCGCTGCAGGCATGCAACACAGACGCTAACTCGGTTAGCCCTACGCCTGATAAGATGGACATGTCCGGCTAGCTCGCTGAGGAGGCCCACAGGTCGGTCCTGCTCGGCTAGCTCCAGTGCAACACAGCACCATGACCAGCACCGCCAGCCTCGGTGAGTTCGGGGTTTCAGCGAGCCCTGAAGGCAGCTTACCTCCTGGTTAAAGGCGTTGACGGCATCCATGGTTGCCGAACGCTCCGAGCCTTGCCCTCAGCTCCCGATTCCCCGTTTAACGCGATGTTTATTCAAGGAAGGGTCGGTACAGCTTGTCCGCTCCCGGCAGCTAACGACAGTTAGCCTAGCATCGGTAGCTCACGGGTCGGCGGGCACGGCAAAGCATGATGGGATTCAATTCTGTAGTTCTAGGTTCCGTCCACTGGGTGGCGGAGTGCTGTAGGGATAGAAAACATGATAGCCCACACATAAAATATCTGTGTAAGTATTCCAAAAAGAAAGGAAACAGGAAACATATGCAAAAGAAATGCAATAGAAACAATACAATTTTAAGAAATCACAAGCCGCATACAAAGCTAACAGAGTGTTATGTACAGTCAGGGTGAAAATAAAATCATGATCATAACAGAGACTGCTGTGTACCATTGTAACATGCAGATAAAATATTAGGCTAAATTATGTGGACCAAGGGATCCATTATGTGGATAGCACGTAGGACAGGGGTGTCCACAGACTGCTCCTTTGGTCCGATTCAAGCCACCGAGGACAAAAATTAGCTTGGGGACCCCACTGATCCGTGTTCCTCCCATTCTCTGTGCATTTTGTACCTACCCCACTTGTCCTCAAGTGCATATTAGGAGCAATGAAGATTATTTCACAAGCAATCTTATATTTTGGCTGTACTCACAGATACCAACCAGTATTACTATTCTAGAGAACTACATGACCCCAGATTAAACCATGAAACCAAGCTGAACATAGATATTAGATTTGTTGTTTTTTTTAAATCACACAATAAAATTGAAAATCGTTGTCTCCAATCCATTAGATGCCTCCTCCACACTGTTTCCCCCCGTGAACAGGTCACCTTATGGATATATGGTTCCATTAGTTTTACAGGCTACTGATAAACTTCAAGGGCTAATCCAAGGACTACTTGCTTTAAGTCATAATTCAGTAATACATTCTGTCAGGACAAAGGAAGGAAGGGCCATCAGTTCAAGTTCACCAAGACTACAGGCTTGCTGATGTCTAGAGTTGTAGGTCTGACTGTGTGTTCTTGTAGTATGAAATAATTCCAATAGGTGGTGGTATACTTATACTTTTAGTTTATGTCTGTATGTCTGGTGCAGTGTCTAGAAAGCATGGTACAGCAGGCAAGTCAGACTGTATGTGTACATATGTATGTGTAGCTATTCTTCTCACTCCCTCTAGGAATCCATATGAAGAGTGAACACACCTGTATATGGTGCAATTAAATTTGACAGCAACGCCACGAACAGCCTCATAAAACACCACAGAGTTGAATCAACACTTCTCTGGCACAGACTCAAAATTAACATAAGCTTCATATTGGTAATGACGTTTTTTTTTTTTTTAAATCGAATTTCCTTACATGGCCAGGTGTTCCTGTTATTCTCTTCAGCCAGTGCAGGTTCACTGTATATGGAAACGTATGCTGTTTTATATTAAGGCAGGTTAACCTGCTCTGAAGCAAAATACATGACGAAAATATGTATCAAACTGTTGCCCCTCCTTGCAGGTGTTCTCCTGTGAGTGATGAACACCATGTTAATTAGGCCAGTGAACACCTCCATGAGCGGGGAGGAAATGGTCCTTTGTCTGCCGCTGGTGTGCTGGAGCACAACTTTATTTGCTGGCAGAACTCCAAGTTCACCAACAATTAATAACACAATGACAACCCCATTTCTGGCTTTTCTGAAATTGTCCATTTCTCCCAGACAGCAGTTATTTATGTTCATTCGTTGCCTCTGGCATGTTCACCTCTGTGTAATTAAGGAATTGTGGGTTCGCTTGGTGCACAGCGCATGGCGTGAACAGCTTGGGTGCTTTACGCACAATCCTACCCAAATGAACCTGACAAATTTACGATGAAGACACAGAGAACTGATACAAAAAGAAACGATCTGAATATTGCAGTGATGGTGTTGCTGCCGCTCTGCTCCGGCTACAAATGTACTATTCTTTGTTCATAGCCATGTACAGTCTGAGCGTACCATGCGAAACGGCAGGGGCAGCGGTGCCGGGTGGAGTTGTCCCCCTTGTTCTCACATGTGCTCCGCCCGCCTGCGCTGATTGGATTGAAAATTACCCCAGCTACCACCACCGTGTGAGGAGCTGTGTCTGTCTGTGTGTTTTTCTTTCACACTCACACTAAGAAACGCCCACCCAGATGACCGGGAAAGTCACTTCAAACTGAAAAACACGCTGCCTGCACACAGACTAATCGGGAGGCGCTCACGCAAGGAGAATGGACGCTGTGTGTGTAACCTACCTCTGACCACAGTTTTTTTAAACCCACGAGTATTAAGGCAGGTTGCGTCAGTTAATCATTTCCATGACTGAGTCTGGCATTTTTTTGTGTGTCATTTCAATCTAAGCTGGTACACTAATCAAGTATTGGAAACTGCTGAGTGCGCTCACTAGATGCTTTGGATGAACAGGTGGCGCAAGCTCCGGTTCCCTTAATTTGCTATTAGGGGCGAGACGCAGACAGCTCGGAGTTAACGCACTTTACGTTAAGCATTTAATACCTGCTTCTAAGGTGGGCGAGAGTCGAGCCGCGTATTTTTTCTCCCTTGTTAAAAGGAGGCACTTGACAAGGGAGCAGTGATGCCAGTTGCGGACAGCGACATGGTGGTGGACAACAGCCACGGGTTATATGAGGGTAAAACCCCGAACAGTGCCGGGAATGAGAGCGTCCTCCCGGCCTCCCTATGCAGTCCCGCTGCAGACATCCTCAAGAACTTTTACCACACCAAACGGGTCGGGAACTATCTGATTGGGAGGAAACTGGGAGAAGGATCGTTCGCCAAAGTTAGAGAAGGTCTCCACGCGTTGACTGGGGAGAAGGTAAGCGGACTGCGGGGGTCTCAAGGTGAAAATGCAACAGGGTTTTGGTGTGTTAAGTGTTTTGTATCTATTGGCATAATTATTATCGCATGCCTTAAGACTGAATATAGTTGTAATTTTTAAATGAAAAGTGAACTTTTGAGGGAAAAACACATTAAAAAAAGAAAACTGGCTGAGTTTGTTCTGACTGCTGTTTTAACATTTAAAAATCATGAGTGGCATGCAGGAGGGGGTCTGATACGGTTTTACATTTCATTTCACTGGACAGTTTCAGCTGTCGCTGCGCACACGCCTGGTTGGCACAACATTCTTTTCTTCTGCATGTCAACTCATCGATCATTCATATTAACAGTTCACCCATACATTGTGATTTGTACAACGTGTCAGTCCAGGTCTCACTGAGTAATCAGTTCTTAGCTTCTTCAGAGAAAGTGATCAGCCCTGCTTGCAATGGGAACCTTTGTTAATGAGCTCATGAGGCACCACCAGCTGTTGAACTCCGCTATATGCGCAGCAGGGCTGGTTTTCTGGCCAAGCTTTAGTGACAACATTTACTTTTAGTGCGTGAGGGACACACACTCAGAGAGAGAGGGGTGCTTGTCTTTCCCCTAACGTGTTGGATAACTAGTCGTGCGCTCTGTGGCTTTTCTGAACACTCTGCTTTGTCTGCTGGTGGTGAGCTCACCGCTGCGGGCGCGCAAGCCTGTGATAGGGACACAGAGGAAAATTGCCCGGCCTATGAGAGAGCAGAGCTGCTACTTGCATATGAAATCGTGTCGTTGATAAATGGGCTTCAGCCTCATTACGATTCCGCCACCACAGGGCTTTGATATGAGCAACCATTGGCCACTGGTTGCCTTTGTCTCCCCAGGCTTTTTTTTCTTTCTCCTTTTTTGAGTAGCAGCCAGCACATTTGCATATTAGAAAAACAAGTACTGCCTCTTTTCCTGCATGTTTCTACAAGTAACCCCATGCCTGTTTGTATATATGTACAATAGAATATGTGTATGTGTGTCACTGTAATTCACATTTGGCATAATAAATATTAGCTCATCTTGAGACACCCCCCCCCATTCTGTTGCTGTGAGGAGAGAAGAGAGCGCTCCTCTCCTCATCACTGCTTCCCTCACTGTCTTTGTTGAGGATGATGCAAACACTGGCAATCTGAAAGCTAAGCACATCACATGCTCTCCCACTCTTTACACTCTCTCTCTCATTCAGTGGAATACAGGCTCCAACAGGCGATGGGAGGGAGCAGAGGGCAGTGAGTTTATTCAAGCAAAAGGTTGTCAGGGGGAAAGGAGGTACAGGAGGACTCCAGGATCCTTTTTAGCATCACTAGAAAGTCAGTGTGGATGTAGGAATAAGAAACACTGGGTGTGTGTATGTTTACGGGCAGGGGGTATGAAACCGAGGAGAGGTGAGAGAGATGGTGTTGTCGTGGTCAGGGGGCTGGGGAGGTCATATGCATGTGTTTTTGATGTCTGTAACCCACTTTCCCCTACATATCCCCCCCTTTTCTGTCTGAGGGGCGCCTGATAAACAACTGAATCCCCCAGAAGCCCCCTGGCTGGGTGAACCCCTCCCCCTCTATATCCCCAACCCCCTCCCTCTCCTCATATAGACCAGCCTACTGTAAATACAGTGCCCCATCCCCCCGTACATACCCTGAACCCCTTCCCTTATCCACACTGCTTGGAGTAAACATGGGCCATCTATTACTGTATTATGACAGCTCAGTGAACACACACACACACACACATACACACACACAGAGGCACACAAGGACATACAGCCAGGTTTAATTAGCAGCTGTAAAAAGGTTTTCAGAGGTGAATCAATTATCAAAGATGAAAGGATGAAAGTAAAAGAGAAAGACAAGCTGAAGGACAGAAGAAAGAAAAGACACACACACATACATACACAGCCACTTTGGCCCTCACCATTTCATTAATGGATATGGTGATTAGTTTCACTGGTCATGCCTTTCCATGTCTGTGGGCTCTCCTTGAGATGATTTGCTGTGTATGGTAGCCTGTGCTCTTGAATTCAGTCTAGATGGGATACAAGGAGACATGGGCAAAGGATGAAATAGAGTAGATGGGTGTGTTATTGAATGTAATTAGCTACAGAGGGAAGCAAAGTGTTTGTCATTCAGGTAAAGGACATGTTCTGTGGCTTTTATGAGAAGATTCTTCAGGGAAAAAACACAGATAGAAGAAGATGGGAAGAGTACTTAAAGAAAAAAAACTTTGTGCATGTCTGAATCTGTTCTCCTCAGTTAGTTGAATCTGTTTTAGAAAAATGCTCAGACTCCAATTTATCCAGCCTCAGTGTCGGTACCACATTTGTCACCGTTTCTCTTGTGTGTTTAGCTGCGACTAAACTCTGTGGCAAATGGGGGAATATTAACTGTCCATTTGGCCTTGGCGCCTTCTCAACAGATAGGGTAACATTTGCTTTTCCCCCTAGTTTATGATGGTTCAGTAACCCCTCCAACACACACACATACACTTCCCCCTCCTGCAGCCTCAAGGCCCTGTAGCGCCTGGGTTGCCCCACATTGGGAGCAGCTGTGAGGGAGAGGCCAGTGTCGAGTTATATACCCTGCAATGCAGACCGAGTAGTTCATCACCTGTTACTCTACAACCCTCTGAAAATCTCCCTTCAAGCAGTGCACTAGTGCTCTATTCTCCATGGGTATTACTCACAATATCATATAACGCAAAGTTTAAGAATCAAACTTTAGCCTCTAAGTCGGTGCTTTGTCTAAAACATCATCCTCACCTCATCTTCTTTCTCTCTCCCCTCCTGTCACAAATTCCCCAGGTGGCAGTGAAGGTGATTGACAAGCGGAAGGCCAAGAAGGACTCGTACGTGACCAAGAACCTGCGGAGGGAGGGCCACATCCAGCAGATGATCCGCCATCCCAACATCACACAGCTGCTGGACATCCTGGAGACGGAGAACAGCTACTACCTGGTGATGGAGCTGTGTCCCGGTGGGAACCTCATGAACCGCATCTACGACAAGAAACGCCTGGATGAGAGGGAGACGCAGAAGTACATTCGGCAGTTGGTGCTGGCTGTGGAGCACCTGCACAGGGCGGGTGTGGTGCACAGGTAAATAAACCCCCAAAAACCCACTTCAAATAAAGCAGAAAAATGCAGAGAGAAAGAAGAGAACAGAGCCACACAAGCATTTATCTCTAGTGTTACAAGCATCATTTAAATGCTCAGAAAACACTGAGTAGATATATTTGCCATCCATAGCTCAGCGTGCTTTGTGCTGTTTGTGGTTTAAAGCTGACTTTAAGATCTATGAGTCAGACATGATCCTCTTTCTCAAAGTGTGGGTTAAGCCTTTATTGTGCACATTACTGTTAATCCACAAATAACTAGATCTGTCTGCTCAATGGCTGCATTGAGATGATTTAAGAGGTTTCCCACAGAGCTACTAGGAATTTCTTTAAAAAACTAACACAATTTTGTAAAAAAAAAAAAAAAACAGCTGGTACACTGTTCAATAACCCAAATATTAGTTGTTCCACAGCATTTCTCCTACAAATATTGTACTATACATACTTCTTATGATAAAATATTTGATCTGATTTAGGGAAAACAACACATAAATTGCATCTCCAAATCAAATTTCAGATATAAATTTCACAAAGCTCTTCCCAGAATAACTCAATTCTTGTGTCACTCAGAGCCTGGGAACAAAATTTCTATCATGTTGAGATGGCCTATAACTGTGTAACAGGATTTCTAAGACTGAGGAGGGATCTGGAGGCACACAATAGACCCTGAAAACCCGCCAGTGTGACCCACATTGGGAGGGTTATGTATGCATGTGTCAGGGATTCCCACTGACCACTCCTGCTTGTGCATTGTATGATGACATAGATAACTTATCTTATGTAAACACTGGCACTGTGCTGGCATTGACATCTCCTCTTTCTCCCTTTGTCTCACAGGGATCTGAAGATAGAAAACCTCCTGTTGGATGAACAAGACAACATAAAGCTCATAGGTAACTCAGAAGCTTTTACCTTTACAGTATAACTCAGTTCAAATTTCAGTTTCTTTGTTCAGTGCAGACAAATTCCATAAATTCATTCACAAACACAAAATTCCCCACAGCAAAGAAAAAGCCATTTAAGCAGTTAATAATAAAAAACAGACATTCAATGCTATTTTATAGTATTTTTTTACAGTAGAAATAAAAGATCCTCTCCGTTGGAGTGTCACAGTGTCCCACATGTGGTGAAGGGCTAAAACCAATTAAATATTCTGTTAAAACCCTTACAAGCTCTCACCATAGTGCTAATCTGCTTCTGTTTGTGTGTGCAACGCTGTGATGAGGCGACTCGTTTAATGGGTGATCTGAAAAGATGGTAATAAACCCAGAAACACTCACCCCACCTCCTCTGTCCCTCAGACTTTGGCCTCAGTAACTGCGCTGGCATCTTGGGATACTCAGACCCATTCAGCACCCAGTGTGGAAGTCCGGCTTATGCTGCGCCCGAGCTTCTCTCCAGGAAGAAGTATGGCCCAAAGGTGGATGTCTGGTCCATGTGAGTGTGCCCTCGTTTTTAGAATCAGTTGCTGTCAAATATCAGCATATTTAAATATATTCATTTATTTATTTCACAAGTCCACCCAGACCTGAAGTATATATTTTCGTCCTCCAGCGGTGTGAACATGTATGCGATGTTGACTGGGACTCTCCCGTTCACTGTGGAGCCCTTCAGTCTCCGAGCCCTGCACCAGAAGATGGTAGACAAGGAGATGAACCCTCTACCTCCCTCGCTCTCCACAGGTAAATAATGAATGCATATATTCACACCTTTTGTGTGTAGATGACACCTTGTTACACAGGTAAGTCGGTGTTCCTATATGGGGAACAAACTATGACTCCATCAACTTGTATTCCCTACAGATCGTGCACTACCATATCAGGTACTCACTTATCTGTAGTCGCTGTAATCACAATCAGGGTGCAACCGTTATGGGAGTGAACCCTGAACACACTCAGCAAGTAAACATGATTATTGCAGGTTGTGATTGCATGTGAGAGGAATGAAAGAATGTTGACATTTATAAATGCAGTGAAAAGTCTGCCAAGAGATAGTAGAGAACGAAACTTGAATTCACAGATAAGCTGTTGCTCTGTAATGCGGGAAGGACTGTCAGTGGCTTTAGTAAACAGCAGACTCGCTGAAAATCTCTCATGAAAAAGTCCCTGCTGCCTTAATCAACACGGTTTGTGGCAGTCTGGTTTCAGCGTGTTGAAGCAGTTTTTAAATGTCCAACTCAAAAAAGATAAACAAACAAAAGGCAAAAACACAGTGAAGGTAAGATTAGCATTCTTAGCTGA
The DNA here is from genome assembly GCA_037833715.1 of Toxotes lorentzi. Classification (NCBI taxonomy): domain Eukaryota; kingdom Metazoa; phylum Chordata; class Actinopteri; family Toxotidae; genus Toxotes; species Toxotes lorentzi. Next base: position 17,616,748 of record JBBMJY010000004.1, on the reverse strand, counting down.
TAAGTGCTTCTCAAGAATGAGCTTGTCTGCCTTGGCACCAGTTCATAAAAATGAATATGCAAAACATGGGGTGAACTCAGGAAATATTTTGGCAGAGCTCAAGCAAACAGGTGTATGAAACACACTGTCATTATGTTTATTCAAATTTATTAACACGCTTAGTCTAACCTGTTCTACTGTTCACGCGTTAAAAAGAAGTTGCTAACAGCACATTCACAATGCTATTTACCACAGAGTGGATCTTTTTTTTAAGCATAAGGAAACAAGTAGGGAAAAAAATAAGCACGGGTGTGTGACTAAGTTCAAATTCCATTTAAAATTTTTACTTGTCACATACACAGATAAACGCAGCACCATGTGTAGTGAGATGCCTTAGGTACCTACTCTGGCTCAAGTTTCAACAAAGAGAGTAAAAGAATAAAATTTATAAGAACAATGAAAATTTGTTTACACTTGAGTGACATTCAGTGTTTACACCTCCTTGGCATGTCACAACTGTTCCGTTCTCTAAAATGCAAAGTAAGGGATGGCTTAACCTACTTACGTAAGAACCTGTCAATCAAGCTAATGACATAGTTTCATTATCATCCCTTCTCATATAACAACAGCATGAAAGCGGATGAGATGGATGAGGGCTATGTTTGTGTTTCGAGGATATATGAACTGTGTCAAGACCTCTGCTCCAACTACTCTTTGAAAATGGTTGATTGATTTTCTAGGTGGCAGAGCAATGAGGCAATATCTACAGTTCAGTCCCATAGTTGTCAACCAAAGGAGCAGAAGTAAAATATATAATAACATGTTTCAATATTGGAAAACTTTCCACTTTATGTATTTATGTAGTGAGCGGAGTCTTGATGGCAGTGTATGAATATTTATTCTCCCTCCCTCTGTCTCAGCTGCCATCTGTCTTCTGAAGAAGCTTCTTGAGCCAGATCCCAACAAGCGTCCCAATATCCATCAGGTGATGGCTGATTCTTGGCTACAGCTGGCCAACAAGAACACAGGAGCACCGTACCTCAACAGGTAGACGCACACACATTTCTGAGTTTGTATTTTGAACAGCAGCATGTCGTTTTCTGAATCCTTCCTTAGAAAACACAAAAATCCTTTTCACATTCAATTTAAAGCATCGCAGAGAATTAACTTTTTTTGCTCTGTGTGAAGGATCCACATTGAGGAAATAAACCACACGGTGTTGCTGCATATGACGGAGAAAATGGGCTACAAGCACAGCGAGGTGCTGAGTGCCGTGCTCACCAATCGCGCTTGCCACACTTTGGCCGTCTATTTCCTCCTCAACAAGAAAATGAAGAGACTGTCTAAAGAGTACAGGGTAGGTGAAGGAGCAGAGAGTTTTCTAAGGAATTCCAAACTGTTTTCTTAATGACACCTTAATCGAGTTTCTGTGAGGTCATGAAGTTCGGTTACACAACAACAGGTCTGCTAACAGGATGCTGTAATGTGTGGTTTGCTGTGTCTGTTTAGGAGATGCAGTTTCTGGAGAAAAAGAAAGGAGAAAAGCAGAAAAACGAATATTTCCAGACCCAGTGGCGTAAACATGTCGACAAGCTCACCATCCCCCCCAAACAGACGCCCGTCTACCTGGCTGTGAGCAAGGGGCCCAGCAAGGAGAAGAAACACAGGACAGGTGAGAATTCATATGATGCAGTACAAACAGTTTGGACACTTCTTAAAAAAGAGATTCAGTACATTTTTATTTAAAAATACAACTTTATTTATTTGATCTATTTTATTTACTTTTATTCATACAGGGTAGGTTGACTGAGCATGCATGTTCTTGTACACCAACAACCTGTTTCATACATATGTAGTTCCCCAGTCATCTGTCCATCCATCCACCCCTCCTTCCATCCATCCATCCATCCATTGTTTGTCTGTTCATCCATCCATCCAACCACCCACCCATCCATCTGGGAGGAAACATCTCGGACAAGTTGCCAGTCAATCGTAGGGCAAACACACAAACACTTTTTTTCTAATTTAATTTACTTTTTGACTGAAAAAGTGTAGAACAGAAGTAAGTATATGATTAAGAATTGAACTGATTTGGACATAGCAACACCCCAGCATTAGTGATATAATTCAGTTCTTTTGAACTCGGCCTGGGGCCTAGAAAAGAGCGATAAGTCATCGAAGTATGTAGATAACACTCCCTGAAGAAGAACTTTCCAGTGACATACAATAGCCTGGGGGCAAAGCTGAGACCTAAGCTCCTTTCCCCTCTTGTTGTATAAGTGCTATTGAGAAAGCCTATAGGCTGTTCCAGATCTAGCATGTCAGGACAGGCTGGTCTTGACAAGGTTAAAGTCAGGACTGACTGTTCTTGTACCTGTACACCGGGTTCATACATGCTGTCAGATGTTTAAGACAGTGAGAGTTATGTCTTCACTGACATATGGAATCTAGACACATAAGGCACTCAGCCAAACAGATTCAAAGAAGTTCTAAACCATTCATTCAGTTGTATCTGCAGTGAGTTGAGCACAAACTACTATCACAAATGTCTCTTTGACAAACATCAAAATACAGTATTTCCAAAATGTTAAAATGCTTCTCATTTTCTCCTCAGGTCTATTGCGTGCCATAACTGGTGGCCATCGTAATTCACCTCTGGCTCCACCTGGCACTGTTGCCTCCTCTTCCATGGAGTATCTAGAGATCCATCCTCTCTTTCCCAACACCCCTCAGCAACGGAGGCGACTGGCCACTCTTCCACAAGTCAACACCAGTCCAGAGCACAACATTCCTGCTCCACCAGCACCGTCACCGATTGGCATGCATTCCTTTGGCTCACTCTCCAAAGCCGAGCAAATCGAAGACACCCCCGCTTCACCCTGGTACAAGCTGACCAACGGTACTCTGTCCCCACCCCGCCACGTCTCTGCCTTCCAACCCGACTCCTCTTACTTGAAAAAGGCCACAATCCCCAGTCCCCCGGTCCTCATTGTCAACCCGCAGCCCAAGAAGAGCATCTCATCAGATTGGTGTGGTTCCTCTGACACCAGTGGCAGCCCCCCCAGCACTGTAGGAAGCCCCCCAGGCAGCTCAGCTTTCAGTCCCCCGAAGTCTGCCTTTAGTCCCTTAAACCCCACCTCAGCATTTAGTCCTCCTTCCAACAACAGCAGCAGTGATCCCGACAGTCCGACGCACCGCAGCAAGTTCCCCTATATGGGAATAGGACAGATCCTAAAGAAGAAGGTCCAGCTGCAGCCGTTCACCTTCCGGCCAGAACAGGTCGTTGAGGAAGTGGTGTCACCACCTCCCTACCCCATGCAGACTCTGCTCTGTGCTTCTGGTGCACTCAAGACCCTCTGCTGAGGGATATGAGACAAAGGAAAATTAAAAAAAGACGGACTGAACTCAAGGCCCCTTTCAACATGTTATTTGAGTTGGAGAGGTCTTCCAGAGCGGCCTTTTGAACTGTGAACTGTCCCTTTATTGCTACTGAGCCACTTTTCATGACAGAATCTCTTAAAATAAGAAAAAAACAAAAACAAAAGGGGTCTAAGTGAGAGTATATAATAATTTATCTCTCATTACTGATCTCGTTATGTAATAGGAGGTGGTGACACTGAGACGATGAGATTTGAAACAGATCCCAGAGCAATGACTAAACCTCGCTGTGTCCTAGATACAGAGTGGACATGGGACATCATGTAATATGGGCCTTGCCAGCAAGGTGTACACACATGCGCACATGCAGCCACATAAAACACTGTATTATAGACTGAGTTTAGAGATACTATCTTATGTAATATTGCTGTAACTGGTTACTAATTGAGCCGCAGACTGATTCACACCAGCTAACAGACCCCAATTCTTACCCTAACCCTGATTACATGTATAAGTGTTTTGTCTCTGTGAAAACTCTCGAAGATACCCACGGACTTCCAGCCAGCTGGCACCGTATCCTCAGTGCTGACTGGATGGAGAAGCTCACTGCACTATTCTTAAAAACCAAAACGTATAGTAACAACGGTGTTTACCATCTTTTACCTCACTGCATTATTCATACATTAATGTACAACGGCAGTTGATTGTGACATGCTTGTGTGGATTTTGCCACAGTGTTGCAGTGTCTGAGCATTAGTGCCATTAGAACCAACACAGTGAAATAGGAGTTATACTCTCACTTATTATAGCATTCTCATGAATTGTCACTCAACACTGATAATAACTCACAGCTATAACTTTTTATACACAAGTGTTACATCACTGCTTCAACCCACAGGGAAACTTAAACTGTAAAAGTCTTAGTTACGAGGCGCTCACAGCTGGATATACCTATTCTTTGTCAGTTTTGAAAAAAAAATCAAAGGAAAAGATAAAAAACTGAGCATCAAAGGCCTTATGAAACTGATCAACCTCACCAAAGGCTGAGGGTATGAACGTAGGAAGAACAGCTACTAGGATCGCATCACATCCATGAAAATAATTCACTTCCTTTTGTCTTAATGCTGTAGTTTGTGCAATAGTCTTAAGTGTTAACTGCAATGACGAGTATTTGCCAAGAGCTCTCTGAGAGTGATATGAAAAAAATTGTGCTTGTAAATAACAGTACAACTCCTGTGTTCCTGTCACTTACGCCGTTCTGTATGAAGGGATTCTGAAATGTTGGTTGGGCCGACATTTTCGCATCGTAGTTGCTTCATAAAACTATTTGACTCTACAAAAAGGCTTCCATGGGCACACGAGGCTTCTTACTGTTAAGACACCATAGATTCTCTTCCTGTCCAAATGAAAAGTTGCATGCAATGTTTCACGAGTCGAACTGTACTGTCAAGATTTGAAATTACGTCTTTGTACCTTTTTTCTGGTTGATACTGAGATTGATACAGACTCGGGGGTCTTTTATAAGATTTTGTAATGGATGGTTTTGTTTTGAGTGTTGAGAGATTTCTATGCTGTATAAAGTATTTTAAATATTTATACTGAATCCATAATGTGTCTGCCTGGTACTTCAAATGCACCTGCTTACTGTCTGGTTTCATTTTTGAACATTACTTACACACACATCAATATGCAATTTTTTTTTTTTAGCTGAAAAAAATTTAGAATTAGTACACTTAAATTACAATAATTAAGTAAGTAATTCCACAATAATCCACAGAATCCAAAATTCTTTTTAATTTATGTATACTTTACACAGTGCCTGAGGCGTAGAATTTATTCCTAAAGCTCTCAGCTCCAGGAAGACTCTCTGCTGTGGAAGAATCTGCGTTGCTTTACAACCTCAATGTGCCACTTGTCTCACTTACCATATACGTTTCCCACGGCACACCTATGGTGGGTAAAAAAAGAAGAGAAAAAAAAACACCCATGCAACAGCTGAAGGATCCACACACACACACATACACAGCGACCCCTCCCTCTTCACTCATACACGCACTGCAGACACTAATCTACTCAGCTGTGGCTCCCCCGTTCCCCATCATAAACCTCTTTGGGTGACACTGCCCTGACGAGACAAAGAAGGGGGATCACCGGAGCTCTGAGACAAACACACACATGCATAGGACAACACAAACAGGGCTGTCCGATTAAACCGGCGTGGCTAAGCTGATAAAAGCCGAGGGGCAAGAGTGGCTCTAAAATGCATCAGAGCCGGAGCCTTTTGTTTATCAAAGACAGGCGTTCAGTTAGTAAAAATCCCCGGGTGGTCTGGTGTGACAAACAGGCTGTGGCCATGAATACTATGGCTTAACCACAGCGCTGAGCGAAAGGATAGAGTAGACTACAGTGCAAGAACAGGTAAAACCTGTACCTGTGTTAGCTGCTGCTCTGGTGACACCTGTAGTATGTGAGTGCACAGAATAAAATATGAACTAATGACAGAGTGGAGCTACCAGAGAGCCATTATCTGTGATTTGTCCCTCTACTGATGATTGTGACTTAAGAGACAAACCAGTCAGATGAGGGACATTAATAATCAAAACGTAGGAAAAAAGTTGTTGCCACAGTAGACTGCCTTTTGGGGGATTTGGAAAGCATGAGGCAAATGGTATAATCTCAAAAAGAAATCCATACTGATGAGATTAAAAAAATAATTTTCCTTGACACACATATTATTTGATTATTTTGAAGTTAATCTGTGTGTAAACAGGTTCACCCATCAACAAATCTGTGATAAACAAACACCCCCCTCTGTCTCAGCAGGGGTGGGCAATAAGTTGATATTTTTCATCATGATTATGTTAGGGACACAAGAGAGAACTTGTCCTGAGAACAGATTTATGCCACACCCAGGAGAAATGTAGGCTTTCCAAACAAATTTTAACACAATATTTAAAAAAAAACAATATCTTAGTTATATTCAAGAACTTATAACCTGAGTGGTGGCATCCATGAATGTCCATAAGGGCCTGTTTATTAACTGTCACTGATAAAACAAGAATCATGTTTTAATACTCAAATCACTTTTAATGTGAGGACAAACTGACCACTTATGGTCCAGCAGGACTGTGTTTCTTTCAATCTGTTCAGGCTTAGAGCCTGATGAACATTAATCCTGTTTTTAGTCCCCTTCTCGTCACATATACGCACACACACTCACACCAGGGTGTCACTGGCAATGGGACGAGCCTTTGTGTCTGACACAAAAGTCTTTGTGTCTCATTAAGACAGACATTTAACCTGCCGTACAGTGACGGACGCCGGGGACGTCCACACACACACACAGACTACCTGAGCATCCTGGTTCAAGCTCACAGACCAGCACTGTCCTCCTCAGCAGCTCTCACACACACAGAGGACAAGGAGGAGAGAGTGAGAGACAGCCAGACTACCTGGCAGACGCCTGCTACACAAAGACGTAGGAGGGGAAATAAACAAGCAGATGTTTCTAATGAAGTAGGAGGCTTTGAGCAGAGGGGATTTGGGTTATGCCGTCAGACGAGTCACTGACTGGCCGGCTATCCCGTCCATCCACGGACACAGATGAAGGTGATTAATGAGACGAGAAGGCTGTGGCTTACCAGAGATTTTACGCTTTCGCTGTAGAGGTGCCGTCAGTAAAACAAACCAGGCTAAGTTTCCCAAATGCTCTTGACACCAAGATCATCTTACAACCACTGATTCTAGAGATTAATCTGGGAAATTCCACCTCCAGATGAAGGGGTTTACTTACCAGTGTAGTCTGTGTGACACAAAGATGAGACCAGACTTTCTTAATGACTTTAGATATAAAAAGGAGATTTTGCTTGGGCTTACGTCGGACAGCCAACCATGTAAGGAAAAAGATCAGTTGGGTTTTCTACTAAACACAGGCTGTTTTTTAAGTATATGTTTTGTTTCAATAAGTTTTCTTTGTCATATTATCAAACACAAATAAACAGCATTAAACATTTCCAATTGATATATTCTATGAAATATATTTGTATCCTTTTTACATGATAACAAAATATATAAATAAATATATTTTAACAATTTTAACAAATTAACTGTTGCTAAAATGTGACATGAACAGCACTGAGAAAATATTACGTGGGACTGTTGGACAGAGTGGACCTGATGGTTGGACGGTGCTGTGGAAAATCAAGAGTTAAACTGGAAACTGGTCATAAGCAAGCTATGAGCAACTGGTGGGGTGTGGTTCTTTTGTCAGGGGGATAACCAAATGATATGATGGGAAAGAGGAAAATTGCAATTAAATAGTAAGTTCACCTTTTAATTTAAAAAAAAAAAAAGCCCAGATACATACAGCTCAGAATAATCCAATGGCAAATAAAAAAAAATTCCTCATTGAGTTTTCCTCATACAAAATTATTACAGAACCAGAACTGGCACTGGTTAACATTTAGTTCTTTTTAAGCCCCTAAAACTGGAACATTTTCATTCTCACACAAGTAGTTTTTTTCATTTCATGGAAAAACAAACAAACAAACAAACATATTGTATAAGTTGCCACACAGGTGGCACTCCTTGAGATATTTTTTCTCTCAAAAACAAGATCAGAAATTCAATCAAAGAGCAGAGCTCAGCCAATAGGATCTCAGTGTCTGTGGCAACAGCAGCATCAGTCCGAAACAGCCATTGGTCCACTGTTTCACACAGGGAAGGTTGTAATTGGCTGATAGCGTGTCGAGGCTTCATTGCCTCCATGGCAACATTGCTTCCTTATTGCTTAGGGAAGGTGAAAAGGAGGGAAAGAGGGGAGGCGACTTTCACTCAGACACTACCTCTGCATTATTCATCCTTTGTCCCTGAGTGCTTGTAGAATGTGTGTAGATGTACTGACTGATGCGTGTGTGTTTTTGTGTGTGCGTGTGTTTCTATGTTGGTCTTGGTTTGGGTGGTAATGATTGGTTGAGACTTAAGGGGTGAATAGGGTGAGACCGGTGCAATAATTGCACTCAGCAGTGCAATGCATCCAGCAACAACATGTCTATATATAAAACAGCCAAATGAGTTCAGAAGCCATTCAGTGTCACTGCCTTCACACTAAGCTTTAGACTAACCTTTTCAGCTTTAATGCTCTGAACGGAACAACAAACAATTTTGGGACACATTCTCCAAAATGAGTCTGTTATAGGGAGTCACAGCGCACATCTGGGCAGTCGACTGGCTTGCATCATCCACATTCTGTGCAGGATGCAAGCGGACACCTCATCCTTAAGCGGGGACTGGATAAAGACAACACCACCACCGATCACCAGAAACAACAAAAACCACGCGGCTTGTTTGTTGTTGTTTTGACTTTTTTTCCCAGTAATTGAGGGAGGGGAGAATTAGAGGAAGGGGTAGGGAGAAAGAAGGGCAAGGGTGGGGTTAGAAGAGAAAAACATCACACAGAGATTACGGTGAGGGAGGGGGGTCAGGACTCCTCCCCCGTGTATGTGTCTGAGCATGAGCGGGGGATAACGTCTGTTGACAGGCGTGCCGGCCAGCGAGCTGGCTGGCTGTTCCTCCGGCAGTGAACACAATGACGAGATGGCAACAGGCACTCAGCATAGCACGTGCTCTCAGTTGCCATCGCAACCTGCCCTTGGATACAGCGTGCTGGTTGGACGTTTCAAACTGTTGTTGTTCTGTGAGGCTGATGAAACCTCGTGGGTGAGGGAGGGCAAGCGGTACCGCATGTAGCTTATTTCCAATCTCGGTAGAAAGTGTTGCTAGGCACATTGGGGGTCAGTTGGTAAACAAACACATGTATTTAATATATAATCAACCCCCTTCTCAACCCCAAAGACCTTAAACTTGATGTTTGCCTCTTAAATCCAAGAGATACTTCTAATTAGAGACAGATCAGGATGAACTACTGATCCCAAACACTGTTACTGCTCAAAGTCAGAGAAACAGAACCATTTAAAAAGATTATACTGACAGTTTAAAGTTGTCTTTTCTGATTGAATCCTTTATGTTAAACTGACAATATTACAGTAATTTTCAAATTTTTGGAAACAGTTAAATACTTTATTACACAAAAATATATTAACAAAACAAGCTTGCACAGCTGTGAAGAAACAAAAATGAACAAACAGACAAGGAGTTGATCTAACAACAACAACAACAACAATAACTGGAGGGATGCAAACTTCTCTCCATTTTAAATTCTGGCAATGTTTGAAAAAATAAAAATAAAAGAAGAAGTTTTTAGCTAATTCCTAGCTGAAGAATTATCCGATAATGTGCTGTGATGCAGTCAGTATCAAACAGGGTGTGTCTTTTTTTAATGGTTAAAACCTTGTTTCAATACACGTTCAACGTTGTTTAGCTCTGGCAATTGAAAGCAAATATCCAGCACTCCTGTCTGCTTTCAAGGCTCCATGCTGGAGGAAGAGAACAAAGAAAAAGTGTGTGTGGCCCCGAGTGGCCCGATCGATACAACATTGTGCTGAGTGTGCAGCCTGCCTGATGAAATCCTGCACAAATAAACATTCTGCTCTTAGCGTGCACTCGCTCTGCACTGAGACATACAGAGAAGATGGTGCCATGAGCCACAGGAGCCGAGCTGACAACATGATTGATTACAAGTGCAGGCAGCCTTTGTTTCACCACCCGTAATCAGGACAAAGCGGGATGGAAGCTGTGTTAGTGTGTATGGGTGTTTGTGCACAAGGTGAGGTTGGGACAAAAGGTGTAACTGAGGGAATGTTGTTGAACTGAAACTTAGAGAGGGAAGCATTACTGTAAAGGTAGGGGTGAGGAGTGAGGATTAAATCCTCGTGTTCCACACCTGGACAAAGGACCCACCCAGACACGCTGACGTCCATCACTGTCACGCCTCATCACAGCCCTCCTGAAGGCCAGCTTCGATCTCCTCCAGCCTCTGTGCCATGGACATGACTAGCATTTTCATCTGGGAAGGGTTGGGAAAAGAGGTAGATTTTCGTTGGTGCAGGGTCTGGGATGTGTGGATGAGCAGAAAGGGTAGAATAACAGAAAAATGAGTAGAGAGAGGATGGAACGGGTGGATATGGAAGAGTCCGAACAGGGAAGAAACAAAGGATAAAATTGGACAGGTGGGAAATGAGGGGAGCACCAGGGAGCAATGAAGAGGAAAGAGGGGAGGAGTAAAGATAATTTGAAAAAGGGAACAACAAGGGAGAGTGACAAAACCCAGAGGGGAAGTGGTCGGGGATGGATGGGTATGGAGGGGGTGAGCGGGGTGGGCAGGTCACTGAGTGTATAAGATGAAAACCCAAACAAGTGTCTACGAGTCAGACAGACAGAATACATTAACTCTGGCAGCAGGGTTGATGAGCATCATCGTCATCAGATACAGTACAGGACAAAGACTTTGCATGTAATGCTTGAGTGTGAGGCTGGGTATCGTTTGAAACAATATCAAACGATATCCATATATCCAAACAATATCAAACGATATCCAGCCAATCCATAGTGATTGGCTGGGTATCGTTTGAAACGTTATCCATAGTGATTGAACTTTTTTTCTGTACCTGACTTTAAGAAACAGTACATTTTTCTTACAAAAAACATTGTAGATGGCACCAAAAAGTGCTGAATTTCAATCCCAATGTGAGCTGTGGAAAGAAAAAGCTCTTACAAACTGAAAGGTTTTGTCAAGAAAACTGTGTGAGTTGGCAAAACATGCTGATGAAAAGTTACGAGAGTACAACTGATCAGAGAAAAAGCCGACAGACGTGTGATGTAAGAGTTTAATTCTTGACCCTTGCTAACGATAACGATGCCGTAAGACCCACCTAAAACGAAAACAATCAGTTTTCATTCATAGTCAGATTAATCTTCAGCCTACCGACTAATACTGAGAGTAAATACAGCCAATGACGAGGTGGATTTAAGTGGTAACCTACATATTAACATAACCTACATACTAGGATAATATGAGGCAAACCTATTCATTTCATTAAATAGTGCTCTTTGAGCGGCACAGTGCAGCAGCATATTTGTGTGAGATGAACTAACGAGTTGATTTATTTAGATTTTGTGTTTTGTTTTTTTGGTGGGTCACAAAACTGTAAACAAGACAAAACATAGATATACCTGGAAACTAAATGAAGAAGTCACAGACACGTTGATCACACGGTAATTAGTGTGTTAAAACACAGGTAGGAATGAACTCTCCTTAAAGGTTGCGAAGTGTATCTAATGTACTAGTGCTCATGTGGAATGTTTTTCTTCTTCTATGAGCAGTAAAACCTGTTTAAAATGCACTGCTGCACAGATAACATCTTGAAATTCAAGGGGCCAGTTGTCACCAGCAGGTAATTCAAAAAACACTGCCAAATGAAACAAAATGCCAAACATACATTAAGTTATAACTACAAAGACACTTTATGATCACAACATGTTTTTGCTCTAACAAAGATTCCTCAACATGCTCCCCATCAGATCCATTGTCCCTGATGCAAGAGTGTGGGAGGGCTGGCAGGTGCTCCTGCATGTTATCACCACCTGCTGGCCAATGTGTGGTTTTATGGGTATTTTTTAAACAAAGGATGATTTAGATTAACTTTGGGAATCACTACACAAAACCAGTGAAAATGTAAGCTCCGTCTAGAGTTTCATATTTTAAAAGGTACTGCTAAAACTGGAAAGGAATTGAAAGATGAAATAAACAGAAATTTATTAACAGGAACAGAGTTGAATGTTAACATTTAATCCTACAGTAAATATACTTCTTTATTTGAATCTAAGCTAAAATGGTTCAGACAATGAATCTGTTTGCAGGGGATGACATTGAAGATGAGGTAATGTCTGAATGTCTAAGAGTCTGCCCATAACAGGAGTGAGGGCTTCCCAGAACTAAGCTGATGTCATCTTCAGTACAACCTGTGCATTGATAATCAATGAGGAAAGAGTTGAACGTAAGCAATGTGAAATTTACTGGCAGCCAGACAATGAAACACAGAGAACTGTGACTCCTGCTATAAATGGCGCGATGCATACATTTTATCTTTCATCATTTTTACACATCAACAACACAATTTTGAGAATTAAACTCCACCTGAGCTTGGAAAAATAGCCATGGTTATTTACACAGCAATGAGCTTTGCAGCAGATGTTCTGCTCAGCAGATGAAACATTTTATCTGACAGCACGACAATATCAGGGGAACCAAACAAAGGAAAGCAGCAGCAGTAATTTACCTCTGTCAGCTGTTGTTCAACAATGCCTCTGTACTCCAGTGTGACCGGCTGCTCTTTGGGGCCCTCTGCTGCCAACATCTGGTTTGCAGATCCAAGCACATAGCTGAAAAAGATTCACAGTGTAGTATTAGTCTGGGTTTTATTTTTTATTTTTATTTTTACTTTTACTTTATTCTACTGGCTCAAGTACATTTTTTCAAGTCATTAAGATTAAATTTGTAGATATTTCATAAATGAGTGTCCATGTTTTTAAGGTTCGAGAAAAGAAGAAAAGATATTCATGTCCATCTTTCTTCATACAGTAAATGAGGGGTCAATTTATATTCTCAGATAATGTACAGAGCTGAATGTAATGAAAGTGCACCTGCATGCTGTTTTGTTTATTTTTATGTGTCTTTAAGGATTCCCACCAATAACCCAGGCCTTGAACATACCTGTCAATGTCTGCTACATTAAAACAGAATGCAAATCTCTTGTGGTCCATGTTCTTAGGCGTGGATGCATAAACCATGCCAAGCACAGAGTGGCAGCCTCGACAGAAGAGATCCATGATCAGACTGTGGAGGAAAAATGAACACAGTTTGGCCCAAATTAGACACTGACACCAATTTAATCCAACAAGTACTCAAACACACAGTGTTATATGGTGGTAACCTGAACACCAGGTGAATGGGACAAGACTTTCTTACCAGAGAGATTTTTTTCTTGCTTCATAAAGTCGAGTTTCCTTTCCAACCAAGACGTTGTCAGTGACCCCTGAAACCAAAGCGTCACAAACATCAGCAGCATAGCGCAGTGTTGTATTCATAAGGTAACTTTCAAATGTGTAAATTCACAACCTCTACAGCTGCACTTGAACGCACCATTCTATCAAACTTTACAGTCAAACTGCCTTTTTAAACTGCACTAACCAATTTTTCAGCTATTTTGTGGGGGCCTTCCAACTAAATTATATATAACTGTAATGTTATATGCGAAATCACAGACACATTAAACATTCACATCCTGGGAGTGGTGAAATCTCCTCCCTGAGTATTCAGTATTAAACATGAACAAGGGTTTATAAACAGGTATGTTTCATTAGAAACCATACCTGAAGGCCATCAATAAAGTAAATCATGAATTTTAGGAAATAAATTGGAAACTATTTGGTGTGATAACCTAGCTGAACCTTACTATCTCTGATATATGCAAATGATATGAAATCAGCTGTTCAGGGTGAGCTTTATTTGTACGCTGATGATGTGGCTTCGTTTTTAGCTGATGATACAATCAAGAAATGACTATTCATGTAATTTCTGTTACCGTGGTCTTTATAAACAACTACACACCTTCTTTTAACTGACAAGGTGATCAACAAATAACTGAATTTCTATTTCACTGGTTGGTCCTGTTTATGTGTGTTCCCGGTGTATATATATATGTATATATATAATAAGCAGAATAAGACAATAATTGCAGACAAGTGCAAAAGGCAAAAACAGGGACAGAATTTCTGCCGT